>RYZW01000338.1:0-34077 GCA_004367215.1 Colletotrichum trifolii
AGGGAATATTAGTTCTTTCTATTCTATAATAATAATTAGTTTTAATATTTACTTATAAGTCTTTATTAGGGATTATACTTTATTAATAGTATTTCGGGGACTATAACTAGTAAAGAGTAATATTTTACCTTAGTCTTTCTATTTAATAAGGAGTTATATTTAATTTAATATTTCTTATATTTAGGAGTAATATTTTATTAATTAGTATTTTCTCTTAATTGGTAAAGAGTTATATTTAACTTAGTATTATTTATATGAGGGATAAATCTAAGTTCTAAATATATAAGAAGCTAGGTTTAAATTATAATTTCGTAATAGGGAGTATGAATACTATTTATTTAGAACTAAAGAATAAAAGAGAAACTCTTATAAAAAGTATAAAAAGTCTATTTAGAAGTAATACTAAAAGTTTACTAGTAGTTTTCTAGTACCTAATTTCTTAGGTATAGTTATCGGGACTTGGGTAGAGCTAGAGTTAACTAGTGAGGTATAACTCGTAATAATTAGTAATAATAGATTTCGTTAAATATTCCTTATAAGTTTATTAATTAAATTCTTTTATATTTAACTATGTAAGAAAAATAGTTTCACTTTATCTAAAGGTTTAAATAAGATTAATAGTAAATTAACTATAATAGTTAATAGTATTTTAAGAACTATTATACTTAAGAGGACTTTTAGTAATCACTATATCCTAACTAGAGAAAGCTTTAATATTGAAGATAAGTTATTAAACTTATCTTACAAAGGCTTCAAATAAACCTAAAAAGAATGTTATAGTAAAACTAAACCTATAAATAACTATAGATATATACTATAAATAGACTTATAATAATTCCTACTATAAATAAGATAATTTATAATATATAAATAAAATAAATAGTTTCTCTTCTCCTAATTCTTTAAGACTTACTATTCAGATTGTTTCAATTCTTAGATTATAAATCTACAAATATATTACTCTTTTCATAAATTATTCTTTAAATATATTCTACCTATTTTTTCCCTTTCTACGAAATCATATATATTTAGTATATATAAAGCTTTTTCTAGTATTATAGCTAGGAGTAGTAAGCTGGTTTTAGTGAGTTAAGTCCTTTCAGTTGTAGCTAATTTCAGTAAATATAATAGTTAAGAGATTCCTAGTAAAACTGAAAGTTAGAAGTTTTATCTTTATTAAATAAATCTATAAAAAGAATATAAATAGCAAATAAAGTAAATCTTAGTTATTCTAAAATAATAAGTAATATAGCTATTAAAGCTATATTAATCAATACTAGATTAATTACTAACTATTTATATTTCCTTTCTCCTAAACTAGAAAATATTATTACTAGTAATTTAATAAAGTCTATAAATCTATCTATATATATCTCCTTTACTATATTACTAATAACCTAAATAATTAAACTATTAATTATATCTATCTATATTTTAGTCCTCATAAAATTTAAAATAACTTATTAGTATCATAATTGTAATTTCCTGAAAAAAGCTAAATATACTATTCCTAGGATTATATAAGATAAAGTTTTAGATATTTAACTATTGAAGTTAATTTATATCCTAGTTATCTTAGTAATATAAGTTTCCTAGTTAATATTTAAGATAATACTTAACTAGTATAACTATAGTAATATAATTAATATAAAATCTAACTATTTTATAAACTCCTTACTAATCCTTACTAATTATTCTATAATAATAATAATTATTATTAATTTGAATAGAGATGAAAAACTTATTATTTATTAATATAAAAACTAAGAAAAGTAATTTATTTCTTTGTTTTTATTTCTCTCTAGTCTTATCTATGATTTCAGCTTTATTATTAGTAACTATACTAGCTTACCCCCCAAAGAGTTCTTTCTAGAAAACTAGGCTTTCTCTTTATTATCTATAATCTTTTTATCTAACTATAAAGCTTTAATATTAGTATTAGAAATTACTAATAATTAAATAGGTTATAATTTATATTCTATAATAAAATAGTTATTAAAACTATAATATATGTAAGTACTAGCTTTTATATATACTCAAGTAACTATAGGATTTACTTATTTGGTTTTATATATATTTATAATAGGAGTTAACTAGGATTTACTAGCTATGATAGTTTACTCATTTAATTTTCTATAGTAAGGAAAAGTAGTAATATAGTAGTATTAAACTAGTATTAGGGTAATCTAGATTACTTTTATACTTATTATCTATATATTTCTATTCTAATTAATTATTAGCTTTAGTTAGGATAGAGATTATAGCTAGTTATAGTTTTATAATTTTATATTAAGGATTATAAAGTTTATTATAATTATAAAGTAGTATTAAATAGTAATATAGCAATCTATCTAGCTAATATTATAGTTAATAATAGTTATCTGAATTTAATAGAAGATAACTAATTAGGAATAGTTCAACTAGATATCTTCTACCTAGGAATATTTCTCTATTTATTCTATAACTAATTTAAACTTAATAAAGAATTTAGTAAATATCTAGTTAAACCCCTAATAGAGGTAAAGTTCGTGTCCAAAAGTCTGAGCCCAAAGCCACTTTTACACCAAAACACTATGTTTCTAATAACGTATAACTTAAAAACTTGGTTGATAAGTATATATAAAAACTATAGTATATATAGACTTTTATAGAATAAAGATAATATATTTTTTATAGATTTTATAAATTTTACTTTATAGAGATGTGATTTTTTAAAAGAATTAAAATATTAAAATACTAGAATTAGTATGTAAAGTAGTGAATTCTAGGTCTTTTTTTAAGACTTTTACTTTAAACATCGTCCTACTACATACTCTATAGTATTTCTTAAAAATAAGCTATATAGTAAAATTATTCACTTAATATACTCTATAATTCTTTTTTTAAAGATTTTATTCTATTTTCTTTATATAGTTATTTATAATAGAAATAGTAGTACTAGTATTAGTAGTATACCTCTAATAGTATCTTTTTCTATATAAACCTATAAAAGTTAAAGTATTTTAAAAATATATTTTAGTATATTTACTATGAAAAGAAATATGTATTAAGTTTTACTATTTTTAGATCTATAGTTATAGAGATGCACGCCTTTTAGTACTAAGGGTCGATACTAGAAAAGTGGGTAGGCGTAGACTTTTGGAACCCTACTGTAGCGAATCTTCTTAAGGGTTTAGGTATTATAATAAAGGTTTTTATAGTATTTAGTAGAATACTAGAGGAATATATTAATATCTTAATTATATTATAGTCTCTATATTAACCCGCGTGACGTAGTAGTTTAACGTCTAGCTAGCTCTTACTATTATAATAAGAGTAGTAGGTTCGAATCCTATAGTAAATAAACGCGACTAGTAACTATATACCTTCTAATAATATAAACTATATAGTAATTACTACTTGCTATTAGCTTTTACTACTAGCTAATAATAACTAGTAATTATTAATAGCTAGTAATATATACTACTAGCTAGCTAGTATTTAGTATTATATAACTATAATCTTATAATACGTAACTATAATAGATATAAACTTATATATACTTTCTATATTTATTACCTATTATCTTAACTAATTATGTTTACTATTTAAGGTTTCCTCTATTTAAATAGTTCCTTAGTACTAGTAATATCTATTGGGTATATAAGGCAAGAACTAACAACTAGATATAGTTTCCTTTGAAGGGTTCCGGAGATGCATATGACTTTAAATAGATCAGAGACTTCTAATATAACTATCTAGTTTCTATATTATATAAAAGCTACTAATTTATATCTAGATTTTAAGTAATAAGCTAGTCTATAAGAATTACTAGAAATTCTTAGATTTCTTAATAAAAGTTTAATTAATTTCTAATTTATACTATAAAGTTATCTATTGTATAAGAAAGTAGAAAGTATTACTATTAAAAAAAGTATCAACAAAGAGTAGTTTCTTCTTTAGAAAGAATATCTATATTACTTATAAAATTATATTATAATCTTATTAAAACTATATAAAAGCTTTTTAGAAAGATTAGCTTTTATTTTCTACTAAATGAATCTACTATTAGCTTATTATAACCTCTATCAAAGGTTCTAGAATAGTAGTATTTACTATTATGTTTCGCTATTTTCTACATGTTTCATATAATCTATTATTTACTATTAAGTTAAACTTAGGTAAGAAGTTTATTTATATTAGAGGCTAGTTATAAGAGATACTTTAGTAGTATTTTAATAGTATTATAATAAACTTATAGAGTTTATACTTAAAGTATAAACTCTTTACTAAACTATAAGAGTAGTAGTTATATAAAGCCTTAGTAGTAATATCCTATATAAGCCTTTGAAGCTTAGGTCTATGATAATAGCTAGATATCTCTATACTTATCTTATAACTATCTTTTTATAAGTAGTTATATAGTTTTCGAGGAGATTTTAGTTCTATTATAAAAGTTATAGAAGAATATATAAGTTACGGAATTTTTAGTTCTTATATTTCAAAGTAAGTATTCTGTTTTATTCTACTTTTTAGAAGTTAAAAGAAATTCTTAACCCCATAATTTTAGTAGGTACTTTTAACTATATATATTAACTTTTAGCTCTAATAAAATTCTCTTTAACTATTACTATGAAAACTTCTACTATTATACAGTCAAATATTAGAACTAGAAGTATAACTATCTATGTTAATAGGTAATCTTACTACTAATCTAACTAGTTATAAGCTAGTATTGGTATAAATACTATGATTAGGTAGGATTTATAGTTAGATTAATTTATGAAGTAAAAAGCTTAGATACTATTCTAAGTATAAAGTAAAAGTAATTAAATATATATTTCTTAGTTAATTTCTTATACTTTTTTATTTATAATATAAATATAAGAGGGGCTAATAGCTCGCTCTCTACTGTGATTATTAGTAGATATATTACCCTTTGAAATACAACTTCAATCCTCTTACCCCCCTAGTAANATTAGTAGATATATTACCCCCTAAAATACAACTTCAATCCTCTTACCCCCCTAGTAACTACTATAGCTAGTTCCTAGTTAATCTAGGGCTAAATCCCTTATAATTATAATAGCTAGTATACTTATTTTATCTCAACCTTTTCGTAAATAATAAATAACTAATAACTCTTTCTGTAATTACCTTTTATCCTTATACCTTTATTCTTTCACAGTTACATATAATCTAAATATCTCGAGATATTTAATTACTACTAACTATAATTACTTTATTCGAATATTTATTATAATTTTAATATATATAACTTTAATATTTCCTAGACTAGGCTTTATTTACCACTAAGACAAAACTTTATATTACTAATATAAAAATTCTCTATTACTAATATAAACTAACTTATAATCTTTTTATAAGTATAATAAGACTTAGCTTATTCTTATTAGTAAATAGTTCTAATATGTTAAATATAGCTAATATATAAATAAT
Organism: Colletotrichum trifolii; assembly: GCA_004367215.1. Taxonomy (NCBI): domain Eukaryota; kingdom Fungi; phylum Ascomycota; class Sordariomycetes; order Glomerellales; family Glomerellaceae; genus Colletotrichum; species Colletotrichum trifolii. The sequence goes on from RYZW01000338.1 coordinate 5,440, forward strand.
ATTTATATAGATATAGATATTTCTAGGATAGTTAGATAGTTTTTAAAACCCCTATAATAATAGTATTATATATTCTAAAATATCTAATAACTAGTATTATAGTAAAGTATTAATATTAAGGTATTATCTAGTTAATACTTAGTCCCTAATATTATTAGCTTAGTATAGTAGTTTATAGGATAACTAAACGATTTTCTTTTAAATATCTATAAATTATTTACTAATTATAGTATTTAGAATAATCTCATTAAAGTCTAGTCTATTATACTAATAGTTTTAGTTATAATAATTATAACTAGATATTTCTATATTTAGTTTATAGTTATCTTTTGATAAGTAGCTATATAGATTTTAAGGGGATCTTAGTTCTCTTATAGGAGTTATAGAAGAATAATAGATTTTAGAATCCTTAGTTCTATATTTCAAAATAAGTATTCTATTCTATCCTATTTTTAAAAGGTTTAAGAAATTTCTTAACTTTATAACTTTAGTAGTTACTTTTAGCTATATATATTAAGCTCTAGTTTCGATAAAACTTTCCCTAACTATTATTGTAAGGTTTTCTACTTCTATAAAGTTAAATACTAGAATGAGGGGTATATTTATTTATAGTAATAAATGATTCTATTGCTATTTTAACTAGTTATAAGCTAGTATTAGTATAAATACTATTATGAGGTAAAGTCTAGAGTTTAATCTATTTATGGAACAAAGAGCTTAGATACTATTCTAAATATAGAATAAAAGTAACTAAATAATATTAATATAATTTCTATTAGAATCAGAAATTCTAATATCTACAAAGTTATATTTAGATTTAGAATCTATATAGTCTTTCCTATATAACAAATATTGAATATAGCTTCATCTTTAATCTTAATTCCTATAGGAAAGAAAGTTAATATATTCAATTGAAGAGTTAATACTATATTTAACTATAGGGAATTCTTTATTTTTCTCATTAGCTTTATTGGGAAAATGAATTCTTTCCGTAGAAATATATTAAACTTATATTAAATATTAGAATATAAGCTTTTATAGAGACTTTATTACTTAAAAATACTACAATTAAGATTTATCTTCTTGAGGATTTACTATTCATTCTATAGGAATATTAGAGATCTAGCTTTCTAAGATATCTCTACTTTCAATATCATCAGGCTAATTAGATTTCTAATATATCCTATACTTCCTTTTTCTTAGTCTAGATCTATATAGTTCGTTATTTCAAAGATTTATAAAGAAAGATATCTAGCTTTGCTTATTAATATTCCAATTAAGATAAAGTAAGCTATCAATAGAATAAGTATTAAATATATTATAAATAAGAGTAGTAATTTTACCTTTATAATAATAAGCTTATTTAGCTACTTATTATACTTTTGTAATAAATTATTATATACTTCTAGCTTCAATAATATTATCTATAGTAAGTCTCATGTTATCTAATATATATTCTACTTTTTATCATAGTATTCTAAAGTACTTTATTAATTAATAAGATTATTAGTCTTTTCTTAGATATAAAGATTGAATGTATCTTCATTATGTTTATATCAAACTTCTAGAATATATTTTAAAGGAATTTGAGCAGGAATATTTATAAAGTCTAGAAGTAGTAATACTATAATACATAGCAGATTCTTCTATATTTATATAAACTATATTAATCAAATAGAAAATCTTTACATAGACTATTTTAGAAGTCTTACGTGAAGTTAATAATTAACTTCAAGTTTATTAGGGAAATCAAAATGTTAAATACTTCTGGCTTTAAATTAAATATTAGTAAAGAGTTTAGTATTCAAATATTTCTCATTATTATTAAACTTAAAGCTGAACTATTAAGGGTTCTCTAAAGTAATAAAATAGCTATAAACAGTTTATTCTTTATTTTAAACTATAGAGTATAAGATTACTAATTAGTTAATAGCTTTGTATTAAGTTCCTTATCTCTCGGAAGTTTAACTGACATTTAATTCTCCCAGACTCAATATTTCTTATAAAATATAATAATTCTAACGATCAGTATTGTTTAGATAATTATTAATTATTAATCGAAATCATAGGCTTCTTAACTATTCTTTCAGGTAGAGTCTAAGATTCCTTTAATAGTCAAATCACCTTAATAGAAGTTTCTCAGGTAATCTTTAGAAAATATCTATTTTAAAGTATAGCTAATAATTAAGTTTCAGGATTATTTTCTTACTCCTAGAATTTAGTTTGCCATCTTCTAAGCTTTCTTCTATAGACTAATTACCAAGATATATCAAGCTTAAGCGTATATTTATCTATTCAGATATACTTGGAAAACTTTCAAAAGGATCTAAGATATTTACTAGAAATAGAAATATCACATAATATATCTAAATCTTATGAATAATAGCTAGTAAGTCTTATTATTTATTATAATATCTTAGTTTACTAGTTTCCCTTTCGAGAGAGACTTATGTCTTTCTCTATATTATTTATAGAGTTATCAATATTAAATAGAATTATATTGATCTATAAATCTAATTAGATATATTTCAATTAGAATCTTAGTTTATAGATTTATCTAATTATTGAATAGATTTCATTTTCCTATTCATCAGAATATTAGGATAGTCTAGAGAAGTAATTAACATTAAGTGTTCCTATAGTCTTTTCTTCAGTAGTTTAAAGATACTAGAGTAATTTTATAAAAGAAAGTAACGGAAATCAAAGGAATAAGATGAATAGATAGTAATAGATTAGTCAACTTAGAATATATTAACAGATTTTAGGAAGTTAAGATCATTGAATTTATAGAAAGTTAATCTAATAGATATTTACTAACGAAAAATAAATAATAGGAATAGCTTTTAAGTTAGTTATAGAAATATTCTATAGTATTGTTAAGACTAGAAAATACTTCGTGATCTATATACTTCTCAGTAGGTTAGTAATATGCTACTAAGTAAATTAATAATCTAATAATATAGAACAGAGATTATAGTATTATTCATTATAGTAATTCTTAAATAATATCTAGGAGAATAAAGATATATTCTTTTATAGAAAATAAAGACATACCTTCTTTATATATATATATATATATATATATATATACTCCTAAAGGTTTTAGTAAGTTCTTAGGAATTTAAGTATAATAATATCTGTAAAATCTAGGGAATCTTCTCATCTATCATTTATAGATTATAAAGAGAAATTCAAGTAATTCATTAGATTATGATTTCATTGAATTCTAGTTTATATTAGAAATTACCCAAATGGTTTGTGAAGTAAAGTTTCCTCAATTGCTTAGTTAGTTTTTCTAAGATATTATATTTCTTTTATTATTAGTATCTATAAGAATCTATATATAGTAAATACTATAGAGATATGATTTGACATTTTATCTTTAGTAATCTTAACAAAGATACTCATCTTTCTATAGTTTTCAACTAATATTAACTTTATTCTATATTAATTGTAATTTCTAATAGACATTCCTTTAAGAATAATAAAGTATTTTATATTTTAGATGATAGAGATTGAAATACTTAGATTACAAATACAAGAGTCTTAGAGAAACTATTATTTAAGTCTCTCTTTATAATATATGTGTCGTATAGTGTTACTGCTATTTTTCCTATAAGACTAACTACAGTGGGGGGACATTAAAAACGGTCGACGACGAAATCCTCACCCAAAATCCACTAATCTTAATCTTTTGAAATATGAGTATTTAAAGTACTATAAGACTAAAAGCTACCAGATTCTTAATATAACTAAATAAAGAGTGAAATATATATATACTTAAATACTATGAAAATCTAACAATATATAATAATACTAGAAAATCATAAAGTTGACCTTTAAGGTTTTAGATCAGATTTCGTCCACTAAATGCCCTGTAATATGCCCTAAAGCCAAAATTTCAAAACTAGCAGATTTTTAACTTTAAATATTTCGTTATATATAGGTTTATAAACTCTATATTTTATAAATATTAAATTAACATTCTAAGTATAGATTTTTGAAAACTTAGATCTATAACTTTCTTTTTTATTTACGAAATAAAAATCGAGTTTTTGGCGATTTTTGGTGTGAAATTCGTGTTTTTTGGCCATTGACCGTTTTTAATGTCCCCTCACTGTATATAGTTATCAGTATCTAAGACTTTCAACTTTGCTCAAAATCCTAGTTTTAAGATATATAATTATTCAATTCCCTCTTTACTTAAATAATTTAGAGTCTAGCTCTTAGATATTAACTAAAGATATATAGGTCACCTGGTCTATATTTCAGAAAGTATAGAAGCTTATTTAAACCTTAGAAGTATTTCTTACTATTTTCAATATTCGATATAGTAGTTGAAATTTCTGTTAAAATATAAAAGGTATTATAATCTATTCTATTATATTAGAAAGGTTTAAAGAGATATTACAGAGATTTGATAACAGTTGAGATAGGTTTGTCTAAAAATGCTAAGTTTAAAAAGTTATTAAATAAAAATATGTCGTCTTATATATGTAATTTAGCGAGTAAGGCTATTTCTAAAAGAAATCCTTCATTATAAATTAATTAATCATGTTATACTAGATATGACCTTTATTAATATCAAATAACTAACTCATTATATTTCTATGTACCTTTCTATAAAGAAGTCCGTTAGATATAAAACCTAAGTAATCTGTCTCAATTTTAATTGCCAGGTTTAAATTAGAATATTAGAGAACTAGAATAATTATAAAATTGTCTTTGAGAATACTAGAAGTATTTCCTTCCTTCTTTCTTCATAAAATACTATGTCTTTTTTAATTAAAGTATTAATAAATCTAATAACAATTTTATAGTTATTTATCGCTATATCATAAAGCTTAGTAGATAGTAAAAGGCTTTCTATTACTTTGCTATTCTCAAAATAGACTATTTATTTATTCCTTATACTTTCTTCAAATAATAAAGTAATCTCTTCTCTAGCTTCAAACAAAAACCTAACACATTTTACAATATCAATAAAAAAGATATACTTTACTAAATAAAGGTTCAGCCTAGCTATAGGTAGAATTTATAAGGCTTATTTGACTTTATTATTATAACTCTTTCAAAGCTCTATTATATAGATAAGAACATTTTATAAATATATTATAATAAAGTTACTAAGATGCTTATAAAGATTATTATTATTATAATAGTAAAATGTCACTTAGGCTTTTACAAGTATGAATAGATATATAGAGTACGGAATAAACCTATATTGTATATAAATAGTAATCTTCTTGCAATATCCTTCTATAATTCTATTTTTATACAAAATAATAATAACATACAACCTTCAAAGTTATATAGATAAAACGATTCTAAGAAGATTTCTAATATACGTATTAATAAAGAATAGCTTTAATAAATAATTACATTAGATACTCTCTAATTATAGTCGAAACATAGCTTACTTCTAAACTTATTAATATATAGAATGAAGATATATATAGAATTTCTTTTTATTTATGTATAATTCCTATTCGGAAAACCCTGAAATGTCTTCTGTAAAGTTATTATTTTCTCTTATAATATATTATAAAGCAAGTAGTAAACTAGAGGCTATTTTCAAGTATAATACCTTAATTTCAATTGAATTTTATGATTTATATTTAGGTACATAGATAATATAAAATTTATTATATTCTTATAAAGAAAATCCTTGAATCTCTGATATGTCTAATATAATATTACTCTTGAGTAATCCTCTTTCCCTTACTCAAAATACCTTCGTAATATCTATTAAGCTAATAGCCTATAAAGTCTCTTCTGTTATAAGTTGCCTATAATACATATACTGATATACTTTATTTTTATTAATATAAATAGTTTCTCTCTTAAATTCAATTATAAAGCTAGTAGTTTTCTAATAGTTATATTAAAATTATAAATACTAACTTTATAGACTATAGTAGTGATGAAATGAATTTTGCAAAATATATTATATTTCTTCAGAAGCTTAATAGTATAATAAGTTACTAAATAAGATACTTTAACTATTTTAATAATTGAAACAAAGCTTTTAGTATTATTTCAAATTACTTTAGAAGCTATTTCTATTAACTACTTTATGAGTATATTTTAAGTAAACTTTGTAATAAATAGATTTAGTAGAAGTAAAATAAATAAACTTTCTCTAATAATTTAAATTATTAGTTTATCCGGAAAGTAACACACGCTATACGTGATCTCGTTATACGGGTATATAAAGGTCTAGTATTCGTTATTATTATTATTATATTATATACCTACGTATAAGTATATAAAGCTATTGGTAACGCTATACCGCGAGGTATGCATTAACGCCTGAGGCATATATACTTCTATACGTATTCGGTATATATATCTATACGCCTTATAGGTATAGGGTATACATAGCTGTATACCCTTATACTTTCCTAGTAATATCTATTACTAGCTATAGCTAAGTACTATAGTAGTAGTACTATACTATAGATCTAGAGTTTTATATACCTATATATAAGCATATAACGTAATAATAATAACAACAAATACTAGACCCTTTATACTTATATAACGAGATCATATATAGTATATATTACCCTCTAGATAAACTAACAAAAGCTCTAGATCTATAGTATAGTACTACTACTATAGTACTCAGCTATAGCTAGTAATAAGTATTACTAGTAAAGTATAAAAGTATACGGCTACATATACCTTATACCTATAAAGCATATAGAAATATATACCGTATATATATAGAAGCATATACACCTCAGGCGTTAACGTATACCTTATAGTATAGTATTGCTAATACTAGTAACTTTTTCTTTTTACTATATACCTTATACCCCTTTTATTTATATATAAAAGCTAGTACTAAAAATGCTATAATCGTGTATAAAAAATACTATTAAAATAGTATTAATAATAAGTATAAAATAGTATTAAAAGTAATCCTTTTACCCTTTACCTAATAACGTCCAAATACCTATATTATCTACTCTATTTAAGTTACTTATCCCTCTATTCGAGTAGTTATATAATTTAAATTAATAAATCTCTTAAAAGTATAGTTTAATATACTTTTTATAGAAGTATTAGTAATATTATTATCTCTATTAATCTATTATACTTTATAGAGTTCTTAGTATTTATATAACTACCTTAGAAATATAATATTAATTATTAAGTATTTCTTTTTAGTAATACTAAGTTTTACGAGGTATTTATAGAATAAGTATAAGTTAGTATAGATAATTATTAAGATATAAGAGAGGTTTTAGTATTTAAGGATTTTCTTAAGTATTATAGTAATAATATATATAGATTCTATATTTNTTAGTAGAAGAGTAGTATATAAAATTACTATAGAAGTTAAACTAGTTATTACTAATTACTATCTCTTAGCTTAAGATTATTATAAATCCTAGTTAAAATAAGAAATTAGTATTATTTATAAAAGAACTATTAATAAAAATATAGAAGTAGAATTTTAAGAAATCAAATAGTATAAAGATAAAGTTATAGTTAAAATACTTGATTTACAATTTAAAATACTTATTAAGAATAGTAGTATTATTAATAGAGGGTTATTACTTTTATATAGTATATGAGAAATCAAATGATACCTTAAATTAGTATATTAAAATAAAGTATATTCTATATATATACTATTTCAAATATACCTTCTTAAATACCTTAGGTTTAATATATAAGTCGAGGAATACTAGTTTTTACCTTTAGTATTTTAGTATAAGTAGAAAGTATTACTATTACAACTTAAGATATTTCTATTAAATATAAGAAAAGTAGTCTTTATAAGGGTAGTCTTAAGCTTACCTTTAATTAAAGCTTTTTAGAGCACTTTATCCTTATAACGCGAAAAGGTCATATTAGAGAAACTAAAAGTATTATCTATCTATATATTTATAAAACTAAAATTATTATTAGTATAGTATAAGATAAGAAAGTATAGGTTATATATTAATATCTCTATTTATAAATCTTTATAGTATTTAGAATAGGTTACTTACTAGTAAGTATTAGTTTTAACGAGGTTATATAATAGTTTAATAATAATTATTATAAAATTTAGAAAATATTACTTTTTAAGGTAAAATAGTAAGTTAGCTATAATATATTTTATAAACTCTATTTTAGTTTAAGTATAAATTTAAGTAATATCTCGAAACTATATTATTATACCTTTATACTAGAAAAGAGCTAGGGTTATAACTAAAATTAATTATTAGCTACTTTATTAGATTATGAGTAATTACGTTAATATTTCGAATTTACTATTATCTCTGAAACTCTAGATTGTAAAATACAACTTCTTATATACTTTATTAGTATTTCTATTCTTAATCTTACTAATAATATATAACTTGAAGTATTTAGAACTTTTATAGAAAATAAAGTTAAACTTAATAATCTTAATAATACTATTAATAATAATACTCTTAATTGCTTTCTTAATTAATTCTTTAAATAGTAGACTTAGTATTATAATAATATTTTTTATAGAAAATAAAAGAGAGAACTATATTTAACTATTCTTTAGCTATAGAATATACTATAAAATAAGGTTTATAATTAAACTTCTAAGCTAGAGTAATAATAGGTTTTCTTAGAAAGTTAAGAAGTATATTAAAGAAATTACTAATAATTTGAGGAAATAAAGAATTATTACTATATATAATAATAGTATTTCATAGTATCTAATAGGTATTCTAGGGCTTTTTAGGGATAAATATAGAAAAAATCGGGATATTATTATAAGAGTATATATTTCTTAGTAATATTAGATTTCTAGTAGGGCTTCTAGTATTAAGATCTAGGATATATATAGTATAGCTATTTATACCTAGTAATATTACTATTACTAGTAATATTATTAGTAAAAGTTATTAGTTATCTTTAAAGTATAGCTTTATAGTTATTATTTAGAACTCTTGAAAGTTTTAAGAGAATTCGAGAATATATATTTTACTATAAGTAGTAATAAGGTAAAATAGGTTTTATTAATTATATTTCTTTTATTATATATATATAAGGGACTAAAGTAAGAGTATTGCTATATATAAGATATTAGGGCTATTATATATTACTAAAGTTCTATTAATAGTATATTTAGTATAAGTATAGTAAACTACTTCTATTACTTTCTAAATAGTATAAATATAAGTAATAATATCTAGGGAAAGAATAGAGTAATCTATAAAACATAAGTATATATTAAAAATAAGTAGTATAAATATAAAGCTATTTAGCTTAGTAGTATTATTAATTACTTTATATACTACTTAAAAGGATACTTCTTAAGTTACTATAGGGATTTTAGTATAATAAATCTTATATATTTAATAGAAGAAAATATAGTAATACTTAACTTTACTAATACAATTATATATTTTGATTAGTATTATTTAGACTATTAATCCTATGTTTTTATTTCTAATCTGAACTTTTTAGATTAAAATATTATCCTTATATTAGTAGTAATAAAATCTAGAGAGTTCTAGTAAGAATTAATTTAGTATACTTTAAAAGCGTCTTATATTATTTTTACTAAGATATATAGTAAGAAGCGAGTAGTATTAAATACTATAGTAGTATTAATAATATAGAATATAGGGTAGTTATTAATATAGATAATATTAATAATAACTTTAAAGTTAAAATTAATATTTTCTTATATAGTAAAATAAAAATAGGAAGGGGTAATACTATATATCTAGTACTAGTAGTAGTATTACTCGAGAACCTTAAGAGTATAATATTTAATAGGATATTTTACTTTAGTAAAGATATTATAGAAATATATTATAGCTAGGTATCTGAATTAATAGTAGAATCTTTATATTTCTAATTCTATAAAGTATATAGAAGCGAGTATCTTCTCCTTATTAAAAAATATCTATAGATACCCCTATTTTCGAATAATAAATATAATTTTTTTATGTTAGTATAGCTAGTTATATATATTATTAAATATTATACTAAGGTAATTTATATCTATAGAGTAGAATAAAGAATAGGTATTATATAGTACTATATAAAATATAATAATACTAAGTAGTATAGGGCCATTAATTATTCTAAGTATTATTAATAAGGTAGTATTATTAAAATAGATTATAACTAGTTTATTTTATAGAAGTATAAGGGTTATAGAAAGGTTAATTATTTACTTAAGAATTATAAACTAGGAATACTTAGTAGTCGAGAAGTTAGTAATACTTAAGTTAGGTAAGATCCCTTAAAAATAGTAGTTAAATAATAGTTTTTAAGTATAAAAATATATATAGGGGTTATATCTATATTTTTAGTAATTTTAAGAGGTATAGTATTTACTTTAGTAAAAGTATATAGTATGACTTAATCTTAGAAGATTCGAGTAATTTTACTTCTATCTATAGTAGTAGGATACTTACTAAAATATAATATAAAGAATTACTTAGGAGCTTTAGATATTATAGGGGTAATAGGGGTATAGTCTTTAAAGTTATATTATATCTAATATTAAGTAATGAGCTTTTTATTCCTATTATCTTTTAGGGGTATTTAGAGATTATTATTAAAATTATTAATACTTTTATATTTAGCGAGAAAAGTCTAGTATATTACTAGAGAGAGTATTTTTAGATTAGTAATTAACTTATATTTATTATATAAAATATACTATTCCTTAAAAGTATATTTTATTAACTAGTAACCTATTTTACTATATATATAATATTCTTTATTAGTATAGGTATATATAAAAACTAGGGAAAAGTAATATTTATTTTAAAGTAGTAAGGAGTAGCTAGGAGTATAGTTATAATTCCAAGTATTATTTTAAGGTATATTATATATATAATTAGTCTAAAGCTATTCTTTAGGTATATTAATATTATCTCTAGTATTCTAAAAATATTATAACTTTTAAAATATTATAATATTGTTTATAGTTAAGTATAACTAGTTATAGAGATTCTAAGAAATCAATATAAAACTAAAGAATACTAACTAGTATTCGAGTATATTATAACATATATTTATAAGCTAGTTATAGAAGGTTTTATTAGTATACTAGTTAGCCTTAAATATTTTCTAGAAATTAGTAAATTTTATAATAAGTATCTTAAGTATTTCTTTTTTATTTTAGTTAGGGTTTTTAATTATTATATTCCTAAGAGTAGTATTTTACTAGTTAGAGAAATAAATCTAGTAAATCTTATTATTTTTAAAGTACTTCTAAATATATATAGTTATTTAATTAAAGTTAAGGTTTTAGCTAAAGTATATAAAGTTATTAAAGTAAAAATCGAGAGCTTAATCTTTTAGTATAATAGAGAAGATTCTAGCTTATATATAGTATAGGATATTAAGTTTGAAATAATAGTCTTAAAAGATAAGGATTTTAATCTTAAAAATATTATAGAAACTTTTACTATATTTTATATTTTTATTATATAATTTTATAAAGTCTATAGTATATTTAATAGATAAGTTTTTAAATAGGGGATCAGGGGAGGGGTATAAGGGATATTTAGGAGGGGGATATTATATATTACTATTGTCTTAGTATATCTCTTATTAATAGAAAAGCTTTATACTATATAGTTTAGGGATTAGTAGTCTTATTAGTAATAGTAGAGGTTATATATTATATATAAATAGTAGTATTAGCTAGGTACTTTATATAAGGTTTTTAGAGGTTAACTAGGTTTTAGTTATAAGTATTACTATTTTAACTTTAGTTTTAATAGTATAGAGAAGTATTTTAAAGTCTTTAGTATTGAGGAAGCTATTAACTTATTTAGAGTAGTTTTTAAAGTTAGCTTTAAAGCTTAAGATATATTTCTTTATCTTATTAAGTTTTTTAAGAGTCTAGTATTTTAAATACTTATATTAAATGAGTTTATATAATATATTATAGATTTTCTTTCTGTTTATACTAATTTTGATTTTATAGTTAATAAAGTAGTCTTAGAGATACTAGATTATATAGTTATTAATAACTTCTTATATTAATAGGGATTACTTATTAAAATCTATTTTAAAATAATTAAAGAGCTTATAGTTATATATTTTTATAAAATTATATTAATAGATATAAAATACTATAAGAGTAGTAATATCTTGAGTATCTAACTATTTAAAGTTATTATAGTTAAATTTAGAAGGTTTTCTAAAGAAACTAATATTAATATATAATTTAAGCTTTTCTGGGATTATATATTTATTATATAGGGTTACCTAAACTAGTATTATACTAGGGGTTACTTTAGTATTTAATTTAAAGTATAGTTTAGATATTTTAAAAAAGGGGGTTATAGGGTTTTTTTAAAAAGAGATAATCTTTGAGAAAATATAGGGGTTTTAAGATACTATATAGGTCTCTTAAGTATAGGAGGTATAGGATATTATAAATCTTATATATTATAATACTTAGTAATACTTTAAAGGGTAGTTATATTCGCTAAATACTCTCTAGTATATATTAAAAAGTATTATTTTTATAAAGTTTACTTTTCTGGTATTTTATAGAGTATATTTAGTATATTAACTTAAAAGTGTTTTACTAGGGATAAAAGTAAAAGTAATATCTATAAAGTATATAAGCTAATATTTATAATCTCTTACTTTATATAGATTTCGGGTAAAAGTTTATAATTATTTCTTCTCTTATAAAATTTTTACTAATTTGTAGTATAGTAGTAATAGATAAGTTAACTACTAATTATTATTAGTTTATCTAGAAAGTAATATATATTATATATAATCTTATTATATAGGTATAAAAAAGTCTAGTATTTATTATTATTATTATTATATTATATATTTATCTATAGGTATATAAAGCCCTAGATCTATAGTATAGTACTATTACTATAGTACTTAGCTTTAGCTAGTAATAAGTATTACTAGTAGGGTATGAGAGTATATAGCTACGTATACCTTATATTTATAAGGTGTATAGATACGTATACCGAATACGTATAGAGGCGTATATGCCTTAGGCGTTAACGTATACCTCGTAGTATAGCGTTACCGACACTATAGTATACTACTAGTAATAGTAATATTCAAGAGAAAGCTTATACTATACTAACCATACTACTAAAATAGTTACCCTCTTACGAGATATATAATATATAAAAACTTACTAGTTATATTAAATATTAATAATTATAAATCCAGAATAATTACTTCTTTATAATTAAGATAAGTAATCTAGTCTAATATCTTACTAATAATCTTATTTTTATAACTACTAAAAAGAAATAAAGTTTATATTAGAATATTATAGAAGATAATATTATAGAAATATAATTTAATTTCTTTACNCTAGTAACTATTAATAATAATTAGTAATAAACGTTACCGGCTAGCTAGTATCTAGTATTACGTGACTATAATCCTTAAAAAGTAACTATAATAGATATAGGTATATATATACCTTCTATTTATTAGCTATTATATTAACTAACCACGTTTGCTACTTGAGGTTTTCTCTATTTAAAATAATTCCTTAGTACTAGTAGTATCTATAGGGTAAATGAGGCAAGAGCTGATAACTAGGTATAACTACTTTTAAAAGGTCCCGGAGAGGCATATAACTTTAAATAGATCAGAGACTTTTAATACAACCACTAATATATACTAATAATTAGTAATTCGAATAAGAAACCTAATAAATTTGTTTTCAAAATAGATATATATCTTTATAAAACTTTATAACTAATAGTTTTATAAAGTCTCTCTAGAATTACTAATTTTATACTTTTATTATTTAAATCAATATAATAGATAATCAAACTCTTTAAAATTATAATATAAAGAAGAATTTTAAGAAAGACTTCTAGTATTTAAAGACTTCAATAAGACTTTGAACTAGTTATTAAAACTTAAAGATTTCAATTATAATAGTAATAAAGTTACATAAGAAGTTTAGAAATATTAATAGTATTAAGATGTCTGAAATAGCTTCTAGCTAATCAGAAATATCTAAATAGCCTATAAGTAATACTACTCTTCTTACTAAAAGAATCAAGGTTAAATAAACAAAAACTAGAAAAGAAATTTCTCATAAAATATAAATAAAAAGTTTGATTAATATTGTTTAAAAAGGCTAATCTGTAAATAAAGCTTTTAAAATAAAAGAGATAAGTTAGAATAAATATACTTAAAAAGTAAAGTTCATATCAATCAAACTTTATATTTTCGTACTATTTCTGTAGACTTTGCTATTTTCAAACTACTTAAAATAAGCTTTATATAGTATTTATAGCTATATTTAACTTAATATATAGTATTACCTAGAATCTGCGTTTTAATTATATAAAATACTTTTGGATATCTAAAATATAAAGAATTATCTTAATATATACTTCCGATTTAACAGCTCTTTAGTATAATAAGCCTTATAATAATTATATAAAATTAGAAGCAAAATCTGATATATATTACATATAACTAAGCGTGGCTATATATATTATATAAGGCTCTATTTCAAGTGGTTCAAGTGAGGCGAGGCCTGTGGAGACACCGCTTGCGCCCGAGGTTTAACCGGTGCAAACTCTGGAGTGCGTTATTCCTGACAAGACGTTTAGACCCAAAATCAACTCCCCCAACATCACTCTGCTCCAGGGCACATTCTGACTCACCTATGACGGTTATCCAACTTCAGCTTTGACCTTCGACATGTAGTGGAGAATGTCTACAATCAAGCCCATAGAGACTCGCACGGTAAGATACAGTGTCTTCGCCGGTGTTTATGGCATAGGCTCTAATCAGCTTAAAGGTCCACCAAATACAGTCGGGGCAAGTTATAGTTGACCTCTGCTCTGTCGTCAAAGAGTTGCTCGAAAACAGCATTGACGCCGCCGCTACCAGTATAGGTAAGTATAGATCTTTCTGTCCCTGTGATTCGCGGTTCTGATTGCTTTTTGCTTAAGACGTCCGCTTTAAAAACCAAGGCCTCGATTCCGTTGAAGTTCAAGACAACGGATCGGGTATTTCGCCAGACAGTTACGCTAGCATTGCCCTGAAGCATTATACCTCGAAGCTACATACGTACTCAGACCTTGCCACTCTTCAAACTTTTGGCTTCCGTGGTGAGGCGTTGTCTTCACTGTGTGCTCTGTCCCACCTTAGCATCGTCACCTGCCTCCCCGACCGTGCCCCGAGAGGTACAAAACTCGACTTTGAGCCCTCGGGCAAGCTTAGTGGTAGTCACGTCGTTGCCGCTCAAAGAGGAACTACCGTGCTGGTTGAAGATCTCTTCCATAATCTCCCGGTCCGCCGTTGCGAGCTTGAGCGTAACATAAAGCGAGAATGGACCAAGGTTATCGCACTTTTAAACCAGTACGCATGCGTTCAAACTGGCCTCAAAGTGACCGTCTCCCAGCAGCCCAGGAAAGGCAAGCGCGTCGTTCTCTTTTCAACAAAGACCAATCTGACCATACGCGAAAATCTCATAAACGTGTTCGGTGCAAAAAGCATGACGTCTTTGGTAAAGTTGGATTTGGCCCTTGTGCTCAGACCTACGTCTGCGCCAACAAGGCCGGGCACCACTCGCACAGAAAGCGATTTGACGGAGGTCTGCATCCAGGGCTACGTGAGTCCACCCTCTCACGGCGAAGGTCGTCAAACGCCCGATCGTCAAATGTTCTTCGTCAACGGTAGACCATGCGGACTGCCGCAGTTCGCCAAGGTCTTCAACGATGTGTACAGGTCCTATAACGCCACCCAATCTCCCTTCGTGTTCGCAGACGTCAGGCTAGATACGCACCTTTACGATGTCAATGTCAGCCCAGATAAGCGCACGATACTCTTGCATGATCAGAGCTGTTTGTTGGAGAGACTAAGGGAAGGCCTGATCTCCTTATTCCAATCTCAAAGCTACTCCATACCCGTGGCCCAGTCTTCGACCCCCAAACATCGTTTGGAAACGTCAGTGATTGCAGATCATACCGACGATGGTTGTTCATGCGCAGCACATGGTTTTCCACCAGCAAACCCCACATCAGACACCGCACCGGGGGCTACTGCGAACGGTGACTCCGACCCAGTCAATTCGTGTGAAGAACCTCTGTCACAGCCCGGGTCAAATGATTGGACCCGTTTCGCCAGAGGCGCAAGCCTTCCCCCCACTGATTCGCTACCGCAAAGCCCTGTCAGCCGCCGAGCAGACCGAACCCCAGATACTGGCATCCCATCCTCAAGCTGGACCAAGGAGGGCCAGCAACTTTCAAGTCATGAGGCGGCGGGTGCTGAAGACCATCACCACGAACCTGGATCTCTCTCTCAGGGGGGAGGTTGTGGCAAGGCTGAAGGCTCTCTGGGTGAGGAACACGAAGCAATATGCCAAATAGGCCAACAAACAATGACGCCCGAAAGAGTACTGGACCCTCCTGCTCTACCTTTGGAATTGGGTCGTTCAAAGAGTGCAGATCTAATCCGGGGAAATGCTCCAGCCGCCCATGATGAAGACCAGAGGAGGGGGGCACAGATTACAGCCATTGCACCGTTGAAGACCACATGGAACGACTTCCACACGTCGACTTTCACTTCTCGGTTGTCTAGACGCCGTACACCAGAGATTGCCACCGTGGCTATCGACGACCACAGTACCGCAGCTTCGAGTGACGCATCCTCCAAAATGGCCAGGCTGCAAGCCAAGTCGGTCCGCCGGCCTGTGCTGCCCAACAATACGGCGGAATGTTTCGTAAAGGATTCCTTTGCTTCTAGACTGGCCGACATATTTTCCGCGACCCGAAAGCTTCCTGAGCAGCCTAGCTCACACTCTGAAACAGGATGTCTGGATGAGCAGGGCATTAGACATGCTGATCGAGAAGAGGCAGATTATTCCGACTTATTGCTGGCCAGTCTTTCATCCGACAAGTCTATCCCCAGAGCTCAAACTGAGAGCTATAGCCCTACTTTTGATAGACAACATACTGCTTCTCCGACTGGCGCCAGATTTAAGGATGAGCCATCAACTTCACTCGACGGAACAAAAGCACGGGAGGATGAAGGTGAAGACTCAGCACCGTCAAGGATCACGCGCCACGAAAATAGAGAACCAGGACGCAAAAGACATGGCCCTGCAGCCCACACCAGGCGTAAGGACGCAACACTCAGCCTCAGTCAAGATGTGACGTTGGATACAGGAAACCTACGGCAACAAGTCAGCTCATGCGTGGCGCACCAGCAGAGTGTGCCTGGACAGCAAGTGTCATCAATGGCTGAAGGCGAATTCGAGTCCGCAAATGCCGACGAAATGCTCTCGCTGACTGTTTCCAAGTCCGACTTCAAAACTATGACCATTGTTGGCCAATTTAATCTTGGTTTCATAATTACCATTCGCCGCGCACCACGCGAGGGCGATGGCCATGCCTTGGCTGGCGATGATGAGCTTTTCATCATTGATCAGCATGCTTCGGATGAAAAATACAACTTCGAGCGGCTACAGTCCACGACCGTGTTACAATCACAGCCGCTTGTCTACCCCAAGCAGCTCGAGCTCGCCGCTTTGGACGAAGAGATAGTGGTGGAAAGTACTGCTGCGTTGGAAGTCAACGGCTTCAAGGTGGAAATAGATGATTCGGGCCACAAGCCTGTGGGCTCGCGATGCCGGCTTGTGGCGCTACCCCTGAGTCGAGAAACGACATTCACCTTGTCCGATCTTGAGGAGCTTATATCCTTACTTGGCGACCATCACGGAAAGACCAGCTCCGCCCCGCGTCCTTCGAAGGTTCGATCCATGTTCGCTATGCGTGCTTGTCGCAGCAGTGTCATGATTGGCAAGGCTCTCACACATCGGCAAATGGAACGGCTTGTTCGCAACATGGGTGAATTAGACAAGCCCTGGAACTGCCCCCACGGGCGACCAACGATGAGGCATCTCAGTAGGCTGGGTTTTTGGGAAGAGAGGAGTTGGGCAGAAACTTCGCGTCGTGTCAATTGGGTTAATTACGCGGGCGATTAGATGAAGGGCGCCTGGCATGGAGTTGGAAGACAGACATGATCAGGCCATTCAACCATGTGCTAATTGCCTCAACGCCAGGCTGCTTTTGATAATAAATTTGCATCAGCATTCCGTCTGCTGTATCTCTTGCGTTCCCCCGTCTTACCGCGCCGCGAAGACAAATCCTCACGACTGAAATGGCGCTGCAGATGGTCCCCATGCCCTTTGAGGCTCGTTTTTGCCATTCCGAACCTGGCCCCAAATGCAAACGCCGTTGCAATCATGAGCGACGCAGGACCCTTTATCGCGAGAACCTCCCTTTGGGACCAGCAAGACCCTCCTCGACAACCTGGCCGCTTACGTTCCGTCGTTCAAAGGCTTGTGAGTGTTGATGATTCTCAATGTCGTTGCCGGACGAGACATGGCGGTTGGTGCCGATCAAAACCGGTGGCGTTGCAGGCCGAAGTTCACCGTAAGGCTTGGAGTAGCAAAAGTCGGCTTCGGGCTGAATGCGACTGTCGCGAAGTCGTGGCCAACGCTGCCCACCAACCGAGACCAGCATGTTTTCGGGATTGCCATTGCCGCTGACGACTGGCGGGTCCCTGTTGGTGTCGGACGGGGTGGCGTTCCCCGCTGTATAGAACAACGTCTTGGGCTTCGACGGGAATTGGACACTGGGTGAAATGAGGTTCAAGGGCGGACTTTCGCCGAGGTGGGTCTCATATTCAACGCCGGCGACATGTTTCTCGTCATGTTCCGAATTCGAACACTCCTGATTATATCGCTGGTCTACAACCTCATGGGAATTTCTGGCCGTGCACCTCTTTTCCTCGGCAGCAACGACGACATTCAGGGTACGATTGCGCTTGTGTGTTCGAGAGATGAGCGAATCGCTGGTATACCAGGTCTCTGTGAACTTGCCCACGGGATAGTCTGGAGAAAGGGAAACAATTGGAACTGCCGAAGCGGCCAATGTTCGTGGTGACTGAGTGCTCGAATGATCATCCAACGGAACTTCGACGTATGATCCTCGGCAAGACCAACGTGATGTGGGCTTTGAACAGGAGTTTCTGTCTGCGGCGGATTTGCCTGTGGTACTTGCCAGTGTTATTTCATGGTGTCGGTAAGAACCTTCATCGTACAAATCGTCTGCACCGCTTGATAGGTTCGAACCAGCTCTGGTTCTTTGAAAGGGGACGCTTGGGGGTCCAGTGATATCGTCGTGCGGAATCATAGATGCTGATGGGCCTTCCAGTGACGTCGACAGCCGTTCTTCGCTGCTTTTACTGCGGGTGATCGCAACGCTCAATCTATCCATTTTGTACTTGGCCCGAGAGGTAAGATGATCCTCCAAAGGGTTCATGTCGGGAGGCATCTGTGCTATCTTACGGAACATAAAGCCGAGCCAGGCGGATATAGCCGCTGAGACCACATGCAGAACACTGGCCTCAGTGAAAGTGTAGTGAAGGGCGAGGACGAAGTGCGAGACGAGATTTTGCTCGATCCAGCGCGTCGACCACGCAGCGCTGTTCTTCTGAGGGGAGAGAGCGCCATATGCGAAAAGTGCAACGACGCCGACATCCGATAGACCGGCAAAAAGCTGATAAGCAGTGGAGGACGCCGGGCTGCGTCCTCTAGCTGGCCGGGAAAGATGATAAATGGCGTAGAGACAATGTATAATGGCGATGCCTGCCTACGTCGCGTGTTAGAATTGGGCTACACATTTTGCTAGGGAACTGGTCGTGTACCGTGATGCGCATAACCCAGCCAACCAGTGCCTCCATGTAATTGAGTAAGACCAGCAAAGCCAGAATTCCAGCGGCAGTCACGAACTGGAGAATTCGCAGACATAGCTGGACAATACGCACTACTTTGATCCAGCCTTTGGTCTTAGGGCTTAAGGATACGTAGTCGTTGGATCTGTGTGAGAGCACCAGACGGGCACTGATATCATAGCATTTCATCAGAAGATAAGAACATAAGAACAAGTGAGTGTAAAGATGGGCAAGCGAATCGACGAAATGACTCACTCGGGGTGGCGGCTAAAGGTGACAAAGGGCCCAGTAAGCTGGGGCTTGAGATCCTTTGGTTCCCAACTCGCACGTGTAATTGCCTTCGGATCGAACTTGGGCTCCGGGAAGCGCCCAGTGCGATTTTGCCCGGCATCGTCGTACAGATAAGGCTGTCGAGGCATTCTCTTGAATCAGGTTGGGAGCGAGACTGCGGTGGGTTCCTGGTCGTCGTTCGAAGTCAAAAATATCGAGTCGCTGTCAGACGTACGAAACGGATGAGCAAGAGGAGGGTTCGACTGGAATGTCAAGGATGAGAGTGGGAGGCTTAATTAGGGAGCATGGCTGTTTACACTAATAAAGATGTCTAATGTGCGCCTGTCCTGTCATGGAATGTATGGATAGAAGGCAGAACATAGACATACAAGGTCTACTACCACTGCGTGCTGCATGTTTTGGCTGTGTACGGAGGGAGACACATCATGATGGCCTTCTCATTGGATTGGCAAAGTAATCCGAGGGTATAGTTCACCCGACCATTGGGTCCTTAGTTCACCTGACCTGACCATTGGTACTGACCTGACCTGACTATTGCTATAGGGTACTGGTCCTACTTATATTAAATGAAAAATAGGCCCGCTAGATTCTAATTAGTTTAAAAATATAGGTTAGGATAATAGGGTTAGGGTTAGGTGTTAGGGTTAGCTATTAGGTATTACTTAGGAATACAATTATTAATACAGGCCCACTTAATACCCCACTTATAAAACCCTATAGTAATAGTCAGGTCAGGTCAGTACTAATAGTCAGGTCAGGTAAACTAAGGACCCAATAGTCAGGTGAGATGTAGTCTCAAGTAATCCAAGGCACACCTGAGGGTATTAATCTGGGCAGCATTGCTTGTAAATGTAATTACTATAGCAACAATGTTACATTGCATACATCAGCTGGTAACTCTTGCTTTATTGTCGCACACACAAAAGTGTGGGCACGCCCATACATTGTTGCATTGTATGGCTGGCTAGTGTATATATAAAGGCAGGGCTTATTTCTATTCCACATAATTAGGTGGGAAAATCTGGTGTGTATTACATATGACTAAACGTTGCTATATATGCTATATAAGGCTCTATTTTGAGTAGTTTAAGTAAAGTGAGACTTATAGAAATATTAATAATATTTGAAGGTTAATTAGTATAAATTCTACTGTTTAAATATATTATTCGTAATATACTTCTCTAGTCTTAAAGTTTTTACTTGTTTATAATTTAGTCTTTTTAAATTATATTAATTTTTTCTATTTAGATCCCATAGGAGATTTCTTTTATAATCTTACTATTTTTATCAACTTTCTATTCTTAGAATATGAAGAATAATATTACTTATAAATTATTTATATATTTCTTACTAATTGAAGNCTATTAGGTGTTACTTAGGAATATGATTATTAATACAGGCCCACTTAATACCCCACTTATAAAACCCTATAGTAATAGTCAGGTCAGGTCAGTACTAATAGTCAGGTCAGGTGAACTAAGGACCCAATAGTCAGGTGAGATGTAGTCTCAAGTAATCCAAGGCACACCTGAGGGTATTAATCTGGGCAGCATTGCTTGTAAATGTAATTACTATAGCAACAATGTTACATTGCATACATCAGCTGGTAACTCTTGCTTTATTGTCGCACACACAAAAGTGTGGGCACGCCCATACATTGTTGCATTGTATGGCTGGCTAGTGTATATATAAAGGCAGGGCTTATTTCTATTCCACATAATTAGGTGGGAAAATCTGGTGTGTATTACATATGACTAAACGTTGCTATATATGCTATATAAGGCTCTATTTTGAGTAGTTTAAGTAAAGTGAGACTTATAGAAATATTAATAATATTTGAAGGTTAATTAGTATAAATTCTACTGTTTAAATATATTATTCGTAATATACTTCTCTAGTCTTAAAGTTTTTACTTGTTTATAATTTAGTCTTTTTAAATTATATTAATTTTTTCTATTTAGATCCCATAGGAGATTTCTTTTATAATCTTACTATTTTTATCAACTTTCTATTCTTAGAATATGAAGAATAATATTACTTATAAATTATTTATATATTTCTTACTAATTGAAGACTATCTTAAATACCTTAGTATTTCTAATCCTTTTGAGTCTTTTATCTAATCTGACAATTGTTATTATTTAGAGTTTATAAGTTTGAATTAATAATTCAAATTATATTAGAACTTTTCAATATTTAGAGTCTTCTTTGAAATTCCTTTTTGTATTATAATGTTAAGTAATTTAACTATTCTATTATACTAATTTAAATAATGAAAAGTTTAATTAGTAATTCTAAAAAACTTTATAAGACTACTAGTAATAGAATCTCTTAGAAATATATATATAGTCTTAAGATATTTCAAGTAAGCTTCTTATCATAGTTAATCATTATAAATAATTATAAGAAAGAAAATTTCTTAATTATTATATTAGATTGAAATAGTTAGGTAAAACTTATCTTTCTTGAACTTATTAAATATATCAATTATAAAGTCTATTTACAGTATAGTAACAGTGAAATGAATAGACATAGTCTTTTTAATAGCTTAGAATAATAATAAAAGCTTTACTTGAATTAATAAGATAAGAATAATATCTTATTTTTGAGTTTACCATATTATTAGGCTTCTAAAAATATATAATCTATATTTAATAGCTCTTTTAACTATGACTATTATTTATAAAATCAATATCTATAGAAGTAATAAGTCTGTCAAGTAAATTACTAGCTTTATGATTAGATCTAAAATAGAAATTATTTATCTTATTAAAATATTATATTGTTTACTTAACTTCTATATAATAATTATCTAAAAGATTCTATTTTGAAATAAGTAGTAATAGGTAGTTAGTACTGCTCTTTTAGGCTAGGTAAGCCGTTTTTGGTCTATAACTAGCTAAATGTAGTTGTTTATTTATAATAAATGTTGATATGTGAGGAAAGAAAGCTTCTATATATAACTACTATTTATAGGTTTTTATAGTAATAGAATAGCTAATTATATAGCTATATATACTTACGTAATCCCTAGAAACTATTGTATAATAAATATCCTTGGTTAAAAAGAGAAGCTATACTTTTGTGGTCCTATTTTCTATTTATTTAGTCTAAATTATTATATTCTGAGTAATTACTACTACTAGTACTTATGATATCGTTACTAATATAATCGTCAGGAGTGTTATTATTACTATAATCGTTACTATTGTTACTACTATAATTATCAGGCGTATCATAGTTGCTAGTATTTATTTCGTCAATATTCTTTTTAAGATTATTAGAGACGTATTTAGAGTTTTCAGAATCATATACCTTATTGATAAAAGTAGGTTTTAGGTTATTATTGTTGTCGTTAGTATTATTATTATTATTATAAATCTATTCTTTTAGAAAATACATACTAATACTACTAGTACTAGTATCATTTTTACTTTAAATAGACGTATAACTACCCCATATTTACATAGACACTATAGATCGCGTAGATATATAACTACTATTATTATTAGAAGTAGTATAACTATTATAAGTATTATATATTTTAGATAATTATAATTATTATAGTAGTTACTATAGTAATAATTATAGTATTAATAATTATAGTAATAATTATAGTTAATAAATAACAATATTACTATAGGTATCCTACTTTTAAGCTAAGGTTTATACACTAATATAGCTTATCTAGTTAGTCTAATTAGTAATTAACTAAAGATAACGTATTTAATAAGAAGAGATCAAAGAAAGAAGTTTTTAAGCTAGAAGCTCCTATTTCCCTAGACTGACTAAGGGGGGTTCTATAAATAAAATATATAAAGTAATCATAATTCTCCTCAATAGAATAGCTCTTACCTCACGGCGTTTGAAGTAAAAATGACGTGATTTAGCTATAGTTCTATAACTTATTATAGATCTTTTAATTATAGTTATTTTGTTATTTAATAGGTAGTTATAGTTTCGTTATTTACATAGATGTATTAGTTATGTTACTATTTATTACGAAATGAGTAGTAATAGGTAGTTAGTACTGCTCTTTTAGGCTAGGTAAGCTATTATTAGTTTATGATTAGCTAAAAGTAGTTGTTTATTTATAATGAATATTAATATATAAGGAAAGAAAACCCCTGTGTATGACTACTTTTTATAGGTTTCTATAGTGATGGAATAGCTAATTATATAGCTATATATATCTATTGTATATAATTAGGGAGTAAAAAACCTATTATGTATTTTGTGTAATTAAATATAGTTATATATACTATGTGAGGTTCTATTTAAAGTAGTTTAAGTAAGGCGAGACTTATAGAGATAGTACTAGTATCTCAAGTTTACTAAGTATAAATTCTACTTCTTAAGTATATTATTCCTAATATACTTTTCTAGCTTTAAAAGCTTTAATTATGAATTAGCTTTTTCGAATAATACCAGTTAAATCTTCTATTTATATCTTATAAAAAGCCTTTTCTCTAACTCTATTACTTTTATCAAACTTCTACTTTTATAATAGGAATATAGTATTAGTTTTAGGTTATTTAGGTGTTTTTTATTAGTTAAGAAGTATTTTAGGTATTTCTATATTTCTAATACTTATTATTTCTCAAAGCTCTTTTTCTTATTATAGTCTTAAGTAATTTAATTAGGTTATTAAATTAATCTAAGGAAAAAAAGTACTAAGTTCGTAGTTCTAGAGAAACCTTATAGAACTATTAGCTAGAAAGTCTCCTAAAAGTATATATTTAATCTTGAAATGTTTCTATTAGGTTTTTTATTATAGTTAGTGGCTCTAGACTTTTACATACTATACCTTTATGAATAGTTATACTATTTTAGTAGTTATAAAGTATATTTCTTACTAGTTATTATACTATATTAAGATAGTTAAGTAAGATTTATATATTTTATCTCTATACAATCTATTTATTATGAGGTTTATTTAGAGTATAGTAATAAAAGACCTAATAAAAATTGCTTTTTAAGTAGTTTAAGACAATACTAAAATCTTTATTTCAGTTATTAAAGTAATAATAGTTTTTAATTTACTAGCTTATTATATTATTAAGTATTTAAAGAGATACATAGTATATACTTAAGAGGTCTTTTGATTATTACTACTATCTATAAGACTAGTATCTATAGTAATAATAAAACTATTAAATAGATTGCTAGTTTTATAGTTAAATTTAAAATAAAGGCTTTTTACTTTATTAAAATATTATATTATTTATTTAGTTTCTATATTGTAGTTATGTTTGTAAATGTTTGGTTAAAATATGATAATTATCTTATTACATAGGTAATATCTGGTCCTATTATAATTATGGTATAATTAATAAAGCTAATGTATTATTAGTAGTATTTAAGTTCTATATGAGAAGTTTAATTATATTATAAGAAGAATACTTTAGTTTTTAGAAGGGTTTTAAATTATTTAATATATTACATATATTTTATAAGGTATTTAAGAAGCCTTTTAATATATGTTACTTATAGAACTATAGCTATTATACTGTTTAATTTCGAATACTCTTAATACTAAGAAACTACTATAAAGGTTTATCTTTTTAAGAATAGTATTTCTCTTAGAGGCTTTTTAATAATATAAGTATTTTAGAAGCATCTTTTAAGTGAAAAAGAATATATAGGTATTAATATAGAAGAAGAAGATAATATATTTCTTAAACTAGTAATATAACTTTTTTATAGTAAGTTTAAAACTAAGGTATTTGAGGTTTATTTCTAAGTAGTATTACTAGAAGAGAAGAGATTCCTAAAAATTAAATATTTATCTATTAAAGTAGTAAATTCCGTTTAGTATTTAATAATTTAGTAGTATTTCTATATAAATAACTTTATCAAATATTCTACGTATAAAATATTAATTATATTATATTAGAATAGTTTAAGATTAAGATAGTTTGTAATAATTATAAAAGTTTAAGATAATATATTCACTAGAATAACTATATAAGTTTATAGATATCCTATAGCTATTGGTTTCTAGAAATAACTAGTTAAGCTTTAATTTTCAAGAAGTATTTATATTTATTAAACTTATAGGTATAACCTTAGTAGTATTTCAAAATCTTCAAATTTCAAATAAAGGCTTTACTAATTTTATTTTAAGAGTATAATTTTCATATAATCCCTAAGATAAGCTTATTTAACTACTACTTCTATTTTAGTATATAGATAAGTAAATACTACCAAGTAAAATATAAATAATAGTAATCGTCTTTACTACAAGATTCTTAGAATCAGAGTTTCTATTTCTTTATATTTTAAGTATTTCCAAATATCTAATTTATTTTATAATTAAAACGTATTATTAGAGATTATAATATCTATATCCTAGAATTCTTAAGAAATTTCAACTTTTAAAACCCCTTCTAGCTAACTATTTATGTTATTGTATAGTTATAGATTGGAGTATTTTAGAATATCTTAAAATAATTAAAATAGATTAGTTGAAAAAATAGTTTTGAATTCAGATCTCTTAGTTATTATAGTATGGTGTCTTATCTATCACTTGTATTTAATTGTTTTAAGGGATATCTAAACTCTTTATTTTTCTATAGTTTTATTTATATAGATAAGATTATAGGAGAATATAATAACTAATTCCAGAAGGATTATTAATACGAACTTTATAGTTTTAAGATTTATTTCAGATAGCTTAAGATTAGCTACTCTATAAATATAAAACCTAAAACTATTTTAGTTATTCTTTATTATATTTCTTACTTTATTAGGCTCTTTACTTAAGCTTAGATAAGTAACTAAACTAACCTCAAGTAGCTTTAGTATAGTTGTTTATTTTTATAACGAATAAAAGACTTTGTTAGAATTCAATTATTTGAAGTCACTTTGTAGAAAAGTTTAATTTCTATTCAAAAAGAGTATTTTACTAAAAGAAACATTATAAATTATTATAATTTCATTTTAGAATAAGTCCTATATTTAATATTGGTTAGTTAAAATATATCTAACTAGAAAGATTATCAAAGTATACTTTTGTAGGTAGGCTAATTAGTTATATTTTAGTTTTGAATTTATAGTTAGAATAAAATACTTATATTTATAAGTATAGAAAATAATTAAATCTAGTTTTATAGTATTATCCTTTTAAGTAGTTTTATGAAGTTTTTAGTATAATATTTATTAGCCTAAAAAGTATATTAGTATTTAGTTATAAAGAAATATTATAGTTTGTAAAGTTCTAGGTTAAAGATTATAAAGTAGTCTATTGTTTTATTTTATAGTTTTTATATAAGTTTTAATAACTATTCTAATATATTTAGTATTTCTATTTTAGTTTTAGGTATATAGAATAGATAGTTTGAGGTATATATAAAAGTATAGCTAAAACCTTTAACTAGGAAAAGTTCAGATATATAAGTAGAGTCTATATTACTATATAGACTATTATTTAAAAGATCTAAATTATAATTTTTCTACTAAAAACTTTTCTAGTACTCTACTAATCTTTCTACTAAAAGCCTTTCTAGTATTTAATTTACTAGTTACTAGGTATATTATATAGTTTATTTATTATATTTTTATAACTATCCCCTTTTCTAAAAGCTTTAGTCCCTAAGATTATAGTTATATATTCCTAATATCTTTTATAAAGTTTATATTATATTACTAACTATTTATTATATATAATATTTCTTTTAATACTAGTAATGTTTTTATTATAATACTACTATCTATTTTACTAACGTTTTATAATCTAAATAATAAAATTTATTCTTATTAATAGTATTACTAGGTTTTTATCTATTTGTTTTGTTATTTATAAATATATTTATAATTATTTTAGTAATATATTAATATTGTAGTTAGTTATTCTTGCTTTATACCTGGAATAGTATCTAAGCCCTTTACCCTATATATAGATTTAACTATAAGTTTTACCTGATAATAGTATTTATACTAATACTAGCTTATAACTAGTTAAAATAGTAATGAAATTACTTATTATTATAGATAATTATACCCAGATTTATCTATAAATTTTACCGACTAATAGTATTTATAGTAATACTAGCTTATAACTAGTTAAAATAGTAATGAAATTACTTATTATTATAAGTAATTATACCCCTAGTTCTAATATTTAACTTTATAGTATTAAGAGACCTTATAATAATAATCGGGGAAAGCTTTATTTAGGTTAAAGCTTAATATATATAGCTAAAAGTAACTACTAAGGTTATAGAGTTAAGAACTTTTATAAAGATCTTGAAAATAGAATAAAATAGAATACTAAAAGCTAGGTATTCTGTAATCTATCGCTTTTCTATATCTATTCTTAGTAAGGTCTAGTAGCTAGAATAATAGTATACTATACTTTTATAATAAAACTGAAATCTCCTCGAAATCTATATAATTACCTATAAAGAAAAAACTATAGAATAAGTATAGAAATATTTAGCTATAACTATTATTACTAAAGCTATTACTTTATTAAAATAGGTTTTAATAGAATTATCCTAAATATTATAATTAATAAGTAATTTATAGATATTTAAAAGAAAATTATCTAGCTAACTTATAACTTACTATACTAAACTAATAATATTAAGGACTAGGTATTAATTAGGTAATACTTTAATATTAATATACTACTAT
>RYZW01000339.1:0-28235 GCA_004367215.1 Colletotrichum trifolii
TATTTAAAGCTCTATAGTCTACATAGAACCTAATACCTCTACTAAGCTTCTTAATAAAAAAAAATAAGTACTTTAATAGCTAATCTACTAGTTTTAATAAACTTTTTATTAAAGAAATCTTCTAGTATTTTCTTAAGTATTAATAATTCTTATTATAATATATTATAGAGAAAACCCTAAAATAGGGGGGGATTATTCTTATCTTTATTAAATATTAATAAGATTACATAATCTAGTAACTTTTTACTAGTAAATACCTAATAGGCTTTTTCTAAGTTAAATANTAGTTTATATAAAACTCAATATTTCTATAAGGCTTTTTGACGAAGAGGATAGGTACTTTAGTAGTTAATCTGCTAGTTTTAATAAACTTTTTATTAAGGAGATTTTCTAGTATTTTCTTAAATACTAGTAGCTTTTATTATAATATATTATAAAGGGGGTTTTAAAGTAGGGGGGGATTATTCTTATCTTTATTAAGTATTAATAGGATTACATTATCTAGTAATTTTTTACTAGTAAGTATTTAGTAGCTTTTTTCTAGGTTAAATAGGTCTAGGAATTTTTCTAGTATACTTATTAGGATATACTTTTTTAGATTAATTAGGGTTTTTAGTATTAGAGTTTTCTCGATATTTTCGAGGCTAATAGATATTACCTAGTAGGTTCCTAGTACTAAGTTTTGTATTTTAGTAATTTTCTAATATATAATTAAAAAGGAGTTTATATTTAAAAAGTATATTAACTAAATCTCCTAAATCCTAGTAAGTTCTTCTTAGTATTCTAGGTATACTATAACTTTTCTTTTACTATACTTTTTCTATTAAGTATTAGTATTATACATAATATAGTTATTTTTTATTTAGGGTTACCTAAAGTATAACTTTAGTAATAGTTTTTTTATAATATAAGTATAGATTTCTTATATATATTTTCTTATTTCTAGGGATAACTTAGTAACCTTTAAAGTATTACTAAGTAATAGTTTATTTTTAGTATAACCCTTTATTTTCTTTTTTATTATATTAATAAGTAATAAGTATAATTTCTTTATAAGGGATATATTAATAATAGTATAAGTATTATAATTAGTATTTACTAGGGTATTAATAGTATAAATTCTATTAACTCTTATCTAGATAGTAGTTAACTACTTATTACTTTCCTATTTCTACCATTTCTTCTATTCTTAAGATTCCGCTTTTATAAATTCTAATATTTAATTCTATATTAGAATTACTCTTTTCCTATATTTTCTTTTTTATTAGGGGGAGAGCTAGTATTATCTTCCGAGTTTTTTAGTTTCTAGGGTTCTATTTTAGTAATTTGTAATCCTTTTTTTTCTCTTTACTATACTAGTATTAGTATAGTTCTTAGTAATATAGCTTCTTTTATAGTAGTTATAGTACTTATATATATATTTCTATAGTAAGAAAGCTTTTTTAGTAAAACTTATAGAACTAGACGACTTATAGTAATAGTATTACTTATATATAGTTCTAGTTATTATTATATCTCTATCCTAATCTTTTAATATAGGGAAATAAATAACTAGGGTTTATTAAGTTAGTAATATTTTTATATATTCTATCTTCTAGGTAATATCCTATATTTTTAAGAGTTACTAGTTATAAATAATAAAGAACTTAATTATAATAAAGAGTTCTTCTAAGTAGGGGATTAGTATAGTTTTTAATAAAGAAATCTAAACTATATTAAATTAGTTATAGTTTCTAGTATCTATAAGGATTTTCTTAAATTATAGGAGAAAGGTAGTAAACCTTTTAGTATTTTTCTAATAGAGGGATTATAGTTAAGTAATAGCTTAAGATTAGATATTAAAATCTAAGTAAATATAATTTAAATATACTATAAAGTTTTAGGGATCCTAGTTTTCCCCTAGTTTTCTAGTTATAAAGAAGGTTTTTATTATTTAATAGATTTTAAAGTTTAAATAGGAGTAAACTAGGTATTACTTCTATTTATCTATTTTAAAAAAGTTTTAATTAATTTTTAATTTTCCTTTTATCTAGTAAACTTAAATATTATACTTTTCTATTTTATTTAAAAACTTATTAGGGAAAAAGAGAAGTTTTTTTTAAAGAATAGAAGTTATATAAGTAGATTCTAGGGGGGTAATAGTAGTATTAGGGGAAAGTTCTAATTTTCTCTTTACTAACCTAGTAGTTAGTATTATAATCCTTTTATAGAATAAAGTAGTAATTATATTTAGATATTATTATAGTAACTTTTCTACAATAATACTAGTTATAGGAATTTCTTAGGAAATATTAGTTCTTTCTATTTTATAATAATAATTAGTTTTAACACTTAATTATAAATCTTTATTAGGAGTTATATTCTATTAATAATATCTCGGGGACTATAACTAGTAGGGAGTAGTATTTTACCCTAGTTTTTTTATTTAATAGGGAATTATATTTAACCTGATATTTCTTCTACTTAGGAGTAGTATTTTATTAATTAATATCTCTTCTTAATTAATAAAGAACTATATTTAATTTAGTATTAATTATATAGAGGATAAGTTTAAGTTCTAAATATATAATAGGTTAAGTTTAGGCTATGATTTAGTTATAAGGAGTATAAATATTATTTATTTAGAACTAAGGAGTAAAAGAGAAGTTCTTATAAGAAGTATAAAAAGTCTACTTAAAAGTAGTACTAGGGGCTTATTAGTAGCCTACTAGTATTTAACTTCTTAGGTATAGTTATCGGGACTCGGGTAGAGCTAGAGTTAACTAGTTAAGTATAGTTTGTAATAAATAATAAGGAATTCTATTACTACTTTAACTAGTTATAAACTAGTATTAGTATAAATACTATTATAAGCTAAAGTTTATAGTTAAATCTATATATAAAATAAAAAGCTTAGATATTATTCTAGGTATAAAGTAAGAGTAACTAAATAATAATTATTATTATAGGTTATACTTAGCTAGTTAATTCTAATTTTACCCGAGTCCTAATAACTATATCTAAGAAACTAGGTACTAGTAAGCTACTAGTAAACCCCTAGTACTACTTTTAAATAGACTTTTTATATTTTCTATAAGAGTTTCTCTTTTATTCCCTAGTTCTAAGTAAATAGTATCTATACTCCCTTTAAACTAAATTATAACCTAAACCAAGTCTTTTATATATTTAGAACTTAGATTTCTCTTCTATGTAAATAATACTAAGTTAAGTATAGTTCCTTACTAGTTAAGAAGAGATACTAATTAGTAGATTACTATTCTTAAATATAAGAAATATTAAATTAAATATAGCTTTCTATTAAAAAGAAAAACTAAAGTAAAGTATCATTCCTTACTAGTTATAATCCCCAAACTATTATTAGTAGAATATAATTCCTAATAAAGATTTATAACTAAGTAATAAAGCTAATTAGTATTATAAAATAGAAAGAATTATTACTTTTTAATAAACCCCTATAATTAATACTACTATAGAAGAGTTACTATTATAGTATCTAAATATAGCTATTAGTTTACTATTAGTTTATCCGGAGGGTAACGTATACTATACGTGATCTCGTTATATAGGTATGAAAAAGTTCTAGTATTCGTTATTATTATTATTATATTATATACCTATATATAAACATATAAAGCTCTAGATCTATAATATACTATAATACTTAGCTATAACTAGTAATAGGTACTACTAGGGGGGATAAAAGTATATAGCTATGTATACCTTATACCTATAAGGCGTATAGACATATATACCGAATTATATATAGAAGTATATATGCTTTAGGCGTTAATATATACCTTATAGTATAGTATTACTAATACTAGTAACTCTTTCATTTTACTATATATCTCATATACCTCTATTTATAAATAAAAACTAGTACTAAAAACACTATAATTATATATTAAAAATGCTATTCAAAATAGTATAGATAATAAGTATAAAATAGTATTAAAAGTAATCTTTTTACTTTTTACTTAATAATATCTAAATACTTTTTATTATCTACTCTACTCGAGTTACCTATCCCTCTATTTAAATAGTTATATAATTTGAATTAATAAATCTCTCTAAGGTATAGTTTAGGGTACTTTTTATAGAAGTATTAGTAATATTGTTATCTCTATTAATTTATTATATTTTATAGAACTCGTAGTACTTATATAACTACTTTAATACTATAATATTAATTATTAAGTACTTCTTTTTAGTAGTACTAAGCTTTATAAGGTATTTGTAAAGTAAATATAAGTTAATATAGATAATTATTAAGATATAAGGGAAGTTTTAGTATTTAAAGATCTTCTTAAGTATTATAGTAATAGTGTAAGCAAAATCTATACTAGCTACTATAGTATAAATCTCTAAAATAAATATATTTCTAATGACTCTTTTATTTTTAATAGAAACGTAATATATAAAATTACTATAGAAATCAAACTAGTTATTACTAGTTACTATTTCTTAGCTTAGGATTATTACGAATCCTAGTTAAAATAAGAAATCGGTATTATTAGTAAAAGAACTATCGACGAAAGTATAGAAATATACTTTCGAGAGGTTAAGTAGTACGAAGTTAAAGTTATAGTTAAAGTACTTAATTTACTACTTAAAATACTTATTTAAAATAGTAGTATTATTAATAGAAGGTTATTATTCTTATATAGTATATAAGAGGTTAAATAATACTTTAGGTTAGTATATCGAAGTGAGGTATATTCTTTATATATATTATTTAATATACGTTTTTTTAAATATTTTAAGTATAATATAAATATTAAAGAATACTAGCTTTTATTTTTAATATTTTTAGTATAGGCGGAAGGTATTACTATTAAGGTTTAAGATACCTCTATTAAATAGTAGAAAGGTAATTACTATAAAAATTATCTTTAGCTTTTTTTTAAATAAAGTTTTTTAGAATTCTTTATTTTTATAGTAAAAGAAAATAGTATTAGAGAAGCTAAAAGTATTATTAATTTATATACTTATAAAGCTAAAGTTATTATTAGTATAGTATAAGATAAAGAAATATAAGTTCTATATAGATATCTCTATTTATAACTATTCCTTATAATACTTAGAATAAGTTACTTATTAGTAAATATTAGCTTTAGTAAAGCTATATAATAGCTTAATAATAATTATTATAGAATCTAGAGAATATTACCTTTTAAAGTAAGATAGTAAATTAGCTATAATATACCTCATAAGCTCCATTTTAGCTTAAGTATAGGCTTAAGTAATATCTCAAAACTATATTATTAGACCCTTATATTAGAAGAAAACTAAAACTATAATTAAAATTAACTATTAGCTATTCTATTAGATTATTAGTAAATATATTAATATTTTAAATTTACTATTATCTCTCAAACTCTAAAATATAAAGTATAACTTCTCGTATACTTTATTAGTATCCTTATTCTTAATCTTATCAATAATATATAACTTAAAATACTTATAACCTTTATAAGAAATAGGGTTAAACTTAATAATCTTAATAATACTATTAGTAATAATACTCTTAATTTCTTTTTTAATTAACTCTTCGAATAATAGACCTACTATTATAATAATACTTTTTTATAGAAAATAAAACAGAGAACTATATCTAACTATTCCTTAACTATAGAATATATTATAAAATAAAACCTATAATTAAATCTCTAGACTAGAATAGTAATAAACTATCTTAGAAAATTAAAAAATATATTATAGAAGTTATTAATAACTCGGGGAAATAAAAGATTATTACTACTAGTAGTAGAGTTACTACTTTATATAATAATAATATTTTATAGTATCTTCTAAGTATTCCGGGGTTTTTTAGGGATAATAAGGGATAAAATTAGGTTACTATTATAAGAATATATATTTCTTAGTAATATTACATCTCTAGTAGTAGCTCTAGTATCAGGATCTAAGATATATATAAAATAATTTCTAGTATTTAGTAACATTACTATTAATAGTATTAGTAGGAATATTTAATTATTTTTGAAATATAATTTTGTAGCTATAATTCGAAATTCTCAAAAACCTTAAAAAAGTTTAAGAATATATATCTTACTATAAAAAGTAATAAAGCAAAAAAAACCTTACTAATTATATTTCTCTTATTATATATATATAAGAGACTAGAATAAGAAAACTACTATATATAAGATATCGAAACTATTATATATTACTAAAGCTATATTAATAGTATATTTAGTATAAATATAGTAGACTACTTCTCTTACTTTCTAAATAGTATAAATATAGGTAATAATATCTAGGGAAAAAGTAGAATTATCTATAAAGCACGGGTATATACTAAAAATAAGTAATATAAATATAAAACTATTTAGCCTAATAGTATTATTAATTACTTTATATATTACCTAAAAGTATACCTCTCAAGTTACTATAGGGATTTTATTATAATAAATCTTATATACTTAGTAGAGGAAAATATAATAATATTCGATTTTACTAATACTATTATATACTTTAATAAGTATTATTCGAACTATTAATCCTATAGTTTTTATTTCTAATCTAAACTTTTTAGATTAAAATATTATTCCTATATTAATAGTAATAACATCTAGAGAATTTTAGAAAAGGTTAATCTAATATACTTTAAATACTTCTTATATTACCTTTACTAAGATATTTAGTAGGAAGTAAGTAGCATTAAATACTATAGTAGTATTAATAATATAGAGTACAGGGTAGCTATTAATATAAATAATATTAATAATAACCTTAAAATTAAACTTAACATCTTCTTATATAATAAAATAAAAATAAGAAAAGGTAGTACTATATATCTAGTACTTGTAGTAGTACTACTTAAAAGCCTCAAAGGTATAGCATTTAATAAGATATCTTACTTTAGTAAAGATATCATAAAAGTATACTATAGCTAACTATCCGAATTAATAGTAAAGTCTCTATATCTCTAACTCTATAAAGTATATAGAAGCAAGTATTTTCTCTTTATCAAGGAATATCTATTAATACCCCTATTTTTAAATAAGGAGTATAATCTTCTTATTTTAGTATAATTCATTATATATATTATTAAATATTATATCAAAATAATCTATATCTACAAAATAGAATAAAAAAAGTATTATATAATACTACATAAAATATAATAATACTAAATAGTATAGGAATATTAACTATTCTAAGTATTATAAATAAAGTAACACTACTAAAGTAAATTATAACTAGTTCACCTTACAGAAATATAAAAATTACAGAAAAGTTAACTATTTACTAGAAAGCTATAAACTAGGAATACTTAGTAGTTAAGAAATTAATAATACCTAAATTAAATAAAATCTTTTACAAAATAGTAGATACGTAATAGCTTTTAAGCGTAAAAATAAATATAAAAGCTATATTTATATTCTTAGTAATCTTAAGGGGAGTAGTATCTACTTTAGTAAAAGTATATAATACTACCTAATCTTAGAAAAATCTAGTAATTTTACCTCTATTTATAGTAATAAAATTATCACTAAAGTATAATATAAAAAATTATCTAGAAGTATTAGATATTATAAGAATAACAGAGGTATAGTCCTCGAAATCATATTATATTTAGTACTAAGTAATAAACTCCTTATACCTATTATCTCTCAAAAATACTTAGAAGTTATTATTAAAGCTATTAATACTTTTATATTTAGAAAGAAAAGTCTAATATACTATCTAAATATATACTATTAGATTAGTAGTTAACTTATACCTATTATATAAAATATACTATTCTTTAAAAGTATACTTTATTAACTAGTAACTTATTTTACTATATATATAGCACTTCTTACTAATATAGGTATATATAGAAACTAGAAAAGGGTAATATTTACTCTAAAGTAATAAAGAATAACTAGGGGTATAGTTATAACTTCAAATATTACCTCGAGGTATATTATATATATATTTAGTCTAAAACTACTCCTTAAGTATATTACTATTATCTCTAGTACGCTAAAAGTATTATAACTTTTAAAGTACTATAGTATTACTTATAACTAAGTATAATTAATTATAGAAATTCTAAAAAATTAATATAGGGCTAAAGAATACTAACTAGTACTCTAATACACTATAGTATATATTTATAAGTTAGTTATAAAAAGCCTTATTAATATATTAGTTAGCTTTAAATATCTTTTAAAAATTAGTAAACTTCATAATAAGTATTTTAAATATTTCTTTTTTATTCTAATTAAAGTTCTTAGTTATTATACTTTTAAAAGTAGTATTTTACTAATTAGAGAAATAAATCTAGTAAATCTTATTATTTTCAAAATACTCCTAAATATATATAACTATCTAATTAAAATTAGAATTTTAACTATAATATATAACATTATTAAAATAAAAATCAAAAACTCAATCCTTTAGTATAATAGAGAATACTCTAACCTACATATATTATAAAATACTAAATTTAAAATAACAATTATAAAAAATATTAACTTTAATCTTAAAAATATTATATAAGCTTCTACTATATTTTATACTTTTATTATATAACTTTATAAAATCTATAGTATACTTAACAAATAAGTTTTCAAATAGGGGAATAAGAGAAGTATAAAAGTAATATTTAAAATAAAAATACTATATATTACTATTATCTTAATATACCTCCTACTAATAAGGGGTCTTTTTACTATTCTCTTAATAATAAAAGTTCGCTATACTATACTACCCGGGGATTAGTAATCCTACAAGTAGTAGTAGAGGTTATATACTATATATAAATAGTAGAGGAAACTAGGTATCTTATATAAATAGTTAAAATTACTAGGTATATCACACAAAACTTTCAGATATTAACTAAATATTAACTATAAGCATTATAGCTTTAGCTTTAAGTTTAATAATATATACAAATATCTCAATATCCTCTACCTCAAAAAAACCATTAACCTACTTAAAATAATTCTTAATATTAATCCTAAAACCTAAAGTCTACTTCTTTATCTTATTCATCTTATTAAAAGTCTAGAAAATAAAATACTTATTCTAAATAAATTAATATAATACTAAATAAATCTTCTCTCCTAATTTATTAATTTTAATCCTATAATTCATAAAGAAGTCTTAGAAGTAATAAATAATATACTTATTAACAAATTACTATATCATTACAAACTACTTATCGAAATCTATCCTAAAATAATTAAAAAGCTTATACTTATAGATTTCTAGATATTTATATTAAAGGATATAAAATACTATAAAAATATTAATATCTTTAGTATTTACTAATATAAAATTATTATAGTTAATTCTAAAAGGTTTTCTAAATAAATCTATATTGATAAAAAACTTAAACTAGTCTAGGATTATATATTTATTACTTAGGGTTATCTAAGCTATTACTTAAACTATTAATATACTAAAACTTATTTTAGTATTGTATAATATAGATATATTAATAAGAAATATGGGAATATTAAAAAGGAGATAATTTTCAAGAAAGTATAGGGGTTTTAAGATATTATATAGGTTTCTTAAATATAAGAAATATAGGATATTATAAATCTTATATATTATAAATATCTAGTAGTACTCTAAAAAGTATTATATTTACTAAATACTTTCTAGTATATATTGAAAAGTATTTTTTAAGTTTACTTCTCTAGTATTTTATAAAATAAAGTTACTATATTAATTTAAAAGTACTTTACTAGGGATAAAAATAAAAGTAATATCTATAAGGTATCTAAGTTAATACTTATAATCTTACTTTATATAAACCTTAAGTAAAGTTTAAAATTACTTCTTCTCGCGTAAAGACTTTACTAATCTATAGTATAATAGTAATAGATAAGTTAACTACTAATTAGTATTAGTTTATCTAGAAGGTAATATATACTATATATAATCTTATTATATAAGTATAAAAGGGTTCTAGTATTTATTATTATTATTATTATATTATATACTTATATATAAGTATATAAAGCTCTAGATCTATAGTATACTATAGTACTTAGTTATAGCTAGTAACAGGTACTACTAGGGGGGATAAGGGTATATAGCTATATATACCTTATACTTATAAAGTGTATAGATACGTATACTGAATTATGTATAGAGGCGTACGCGCCTTAGGCGTTAACATATACTTTATAGTATAGCATTACTAATACTTACTTTATAAAAAGATTGTAATATTAATTACTAAATTAGTAGCGAAAGAATTAGAACTTTCCCTTAATACTATAATTACCCTCTAGAGTTTACCTATATAACCTCTATACTTTAAAAGAAACTTTTTCTTTTTTCTAATACATTCTTAATAAAAGAAATAATATAATACTTCAGCTTACTAGATAAAAGGAAGATCAAAAGTTAATTAGGATATTTTTGAAATAAATAAGTAGAAAAAATATTTAATTTACTTCTATTTAAACTTTAAAATCTAAGAACTAGTAAAAACTTTCTTTATAACTAGAAAACTAGGGGAAAGCTAGAATCCCTAAACTATTATAATTTACTTAAACTATATTTACCTAGATCTTAATATTTAGTCCTAAGTTATTACTTAGTTATAGATTTTTTACTAGAAAGATACCAAGAAGCTTATATATTTTCTTTTATAATTCGAGAAAATCCTTATAAATACTAAAAGCTATAGTTAACTTCATATAATCTAAGTCTCTTTACTAGAAACTGTACTAATCCCTTATTTATAAAAACTTCTTATTATAATTAAACTTCTTATTATCAATAACTAGTAGTTTTTAAAAATATAAGATATTACTTAGAAAATAGAATATATGAAAGTATTACTAACCTAATAAGCCCTAATTACTTATCTTCCTATATTAAAAGATTAAGATAGAGATATAATAATAACTAAAGTTATATATGAATAGTACTTCTACTACAAATCCTCTAGTTCTACTAGTTCTACTAAATAAACTCCTTTACTATAGAGAGTTATATATAAGTATTATAGCTACTATAAAAAAGGTTATATTACTAAGAATTATACTAATACTAGTATAATGAAAAAAAGCAACAAGAAGTTACTAAAATAGAACCCTAAAAGCTAAAAGACTTAGAGGATAATACTAGCTTTCCCCTAGTAAAGAAACAAAAACGGAAAAGAAATAACTTTAATATAAAATCAAGTATGAGAGCTTATAAAAGCGGAGTTTTAGGAATAAAAGAAATAATAAAAGTAAGAGAATAATATTTAGTTAACTACTATCTAGATAAGAATAAATAGAAACTATACTATCAATACCCTAATAAAGACTAATTATAATATTTATTTTATTATTAGTATATCTCTTATAGAAGAATTATACTTACTACTTATTAATAGAAAAGAAAATAAAATAAAAAGTTATATAGAAAATAGACTATTACTTAGTAGTACCCTAGGGGTTACTAAGTTATCCCTAGAGATGAAACAAATTATATAAGAAATCTATACTTATATTATAAAGAGATTATTACTAAAATTATATTTTAAGCAACTTTAGATAGAAGATAACGGTGTTATATATAACGCCGACACTTAGTAGATATAATATAGTAAAAGAGGAATTATAGTAAACCTATAATATTAAGAAAAACTTATTAAAATCCGGGAGATTTAGTTAGTATATCCTTTAAACGTCAATTGTATTTCAATTATATATTAGAAAGTTACTAGGACGTAAGGGTTAGTACTAGGAATTTACTAAGTAATATTCATTAGCTTTAAAAATATCAAGAAAGCCCTACTACCTGAAACTCTAGTAAACCTAAAGAAATATATCTTAGTATATATATTTAAAAAGTTCCTAAATCTATTTAACCTAGAGAAAGATTATTAGGTATTTATTAGTAAGGGGTTATTGGATTACATAATCTTATTAATACTGAACAAGGATAAGAATAATCCTCTTTTACTTTAAAGGCTCTTTTATAATATATTATAATAGCAATTATTAGTACTTAAAAAGATACTAGAAAATCTCTTATATAAAAGATTTATTAAAGCTAGTAAGTTAACTACTTAAATAGCTATTTTTGCTATTAAGAAACCTAGTAGAAGTATTGAAGTCTATATAAATTATTAGACTTTAAATATAATTGTAAAAAGATTAAGTATTTTTTATTCTTTATATTAGAGACTTTCTAAAGGGTTACTAGTACTTACTAGTTCACAAACCTCAAAATTAATATAACGTTCTATAAAATGTAAATTAAAAATAAAAACTAGAAAAGAATAGTATTTTATATTTGATATAGTTTTTTAAAGTAGATTATCTACCTATTTAGACTTATTAAAACCTTAGTAATATTCTAGTAGTATATAAATAAAATACTATATAAGTTTTTAGGTAGTCTTATTATAGTTTATATTAATAATATCTTAATCTATACTCCTGGGTCAAATAAAAACCTCAAGGTTTAGATATAGAAGGTTTTCTACTACTTTATTAATACTAAGTTATTACTAGATCTAAAAAAGAAAAGGTTTTTAGTAAGATTAGTAAAATACGTAAAACTTATTCTAATAGTAAGAAAAGGTATTTCTTATAACCGTCTTAAATAAACTATAATCAGAAATTAGCTTTTCCCTAAATCTAAAAGAAAAAGCTTAGAGTTCCCTAGGTTTTTATAATTAATGAAAAGATTTTATCCTTAATTGTAATAAAATTATAGAACTATTAACCTAGCTAACCTAGAAAAACTTCCCTTTCTAGTAAAGAGTAGAATAAGAAACTATTTTTACTAAACTTAAATACTTCTTTATAGAAAAACTAATATTCTATATATTTAACTCTAAAGTTATTATTACTATAAAATACTTCTTTACTAAAGAACTAGTATTCTATATATTTTACCTTAAAACCATTATTATAATAAAGATTAATTATTCTAGGTTTATATTTAAAAGACTTTTTATTCAAGAAAATAGTATAGGGATCGCTTATTTAGTAGTTTTTAATTCTTAATAATT
The DNA here is from genome assembly GCA_004367215.1 of Colletotrichum trifolii. Lineage (NCBI taxonomy): Eukaryota > Fungi > Ascomycota > Sordariomycetes > Glomerellales > Glomerellaceae > Colletotrichum > Colletotrichum trifolii. The sequence goes on from RYZW01000339.1 coordinate 12,986, forward strand.
GTCTTTTATAGAATATAATTACTTAATTTATAATAAAAGATTACTAGTAATATTAGTATATATAAGAATGAGTATAGTACTAAGGCTGCCGTGCGACTCTACTAGCTACTATACGACTCGGGTAGTTTATATAAGATATAACTGTTCTATTTATATATATTCGAATACTTTATTCTAGTTAGAAGAAAAAATACTTTTTAATAACCTACTTTTAGACTATATACTATATTATTTATTTATTATAGTTATAAGTTTAGCTATATTTAATTATCTCTAAACTACTTATAATTAATAAATATAAAAGAAATCTTTTTTAATCTATTTTATTAGTTCTTTGATTTATTATTTAAAAATAGTATACTTAACTACTAATAATTTTAATATAATAGTTAAGTTATTTAATAGCTCTAACTTTAACTATTAGTATATTATTTTTTATTTCTATATAACTAGCTAAGATATCTAGTAATATATTAATCTAGATTATAAACCTATTTTTGATATTTCGAAAATACTTATCTTATCTGAATTTAATAAATAGTTTAGCTAAGAGAATATTATTTAAGAGAAAACTAAAAGTACTATCCCCTATATTCTTATTATTTTAAAGGTTTTTAACTACTATTTAATAGATTTTAAATTTTAAGTAGTTTATGAATCTAATTATAAGGAAATCAAGAGATATTATGATATGATTTAGATATAAGTTAACATTATTATTAATAATAGCTTTCTAATATCTACTTAAATAGAATTTCTTAATAAGAATAATAAATTTCTTTAATTTCTCCTAAAAGTTCTAAAATATTAATATATTAAGAATAATTTAATTATATAATAATAAATTAGAGTTAAATATAGAAAAGTCTTCGAGAAGGCTAATTTGAATATTTCTACTCTAATATAGTATAATAAGTAGTATATTACCTAATTCTAAGTAATTATATATAATATTTTAGGAATTCAAGGAATTCTTATAGTTAAAAAGTAAAAATATTTCTAGTCTAATATAGTATAATAAATAATATATTATCTATTTCTAAGTAATTATATATAATATCCTAGAAATCTAGGGAACTCTTATAATTAAAGAGTAACTTTAAATATTTACTTGATATATTTCACCTAATTAAGTTATAATTTTGTATTAAAAGGTTTTCAAGAGAAAGATTCTGAATTTCAATATCAAAACTCTAGCTAAATATAGAGAAATCTTTATAGTTATATTTTATACTAATAAGAGTTTAATTAAAAGTTATAATAAAATACTAGTTATATTAGTTATTCTTATAGGAAACTTAGATATAATTTAAGCTAAAATAAAATACCTATATAATTCCAAAAGCTACTTATATTTTCTAGAAAACTATAGGCGTATTAAGTATACTATTACTAACTTATATATTAGGTTCCCTAATATTTAGATATTTATCACTACTTAAAATAATATAATTAATAAAGTCAATAACTCTAAACTCTATATTTTATAATAGAAACTTACTAAGAAAGGATAGCTAAATACTAAAAAGTATACTAATAAAGCTAAGGAGTTTTTAGATACCTTAAAAGCTAAGTTAGCTCTTTTCAATAATAAATCTAGTAATACTAACTATTTCTCTAACTTAATATATATTAGTATTAATCTTACTCTCCTTAAAAGGTTATCTAGAATTCCCCTAGAAATCTTCTTAACTATTTAAAAACCTTATATACTTTCGAGGAATATAGTTTCTAATAGCTATAAAGTAGTCTATATTACTGATTTAATAGATTGTTTTAAAAAAAGGATCTTTTAAGTTTAATAAGAAAATAGATTTAATTTAATATAGTTTAGCTGATTTTCTTATAATCAAATAAAATAAGAGAATTATTTAAAATATCCTTAATAGTTTAAAGGGGAAGAATATACTTAATTTAATATTAGATAATATTACTTATATTAAAAACTTCTATACTAATATTATCTTAGAAATACTACTTCTTAATAAGACTAAAATCTAATATATAAAACTAAGCTATACTTTTAGGTTTAGCTTAATTAAGTATTTTATTATTATAAGATAATTACTTAGAAATTATAACTTTATTTTCCTTACATATAAACCTATTTCAAACGATTTTATAATCTATTTAAATACTTCTAGTATTATCTTAGAATTACTAAATATTCTATTCTCTTAACGATACTTTAAAATAACTTTCCTAAACCTAAAGTCTAATAATACTTATATATAATACTTTCAAGTAAAATATCTAAGATAAACTACTTTTAAATATTTAGTCTTTAATATTCAAGGAATAAAAATCATAGAATTAAAATAATTAAACTACTCTTACTATATAATAACCTATTCTTAATAAATTATCTCTAGATAAACTTTAGAGTTATACTTAATTTCCTTATTTTATTATATTACTCAAGATCTATTTAACTTCCTTAAAATATATATAAGTAACTCCTAAGCTCTTATTATTAAAGACAAATTTTCAAACCTACTCTTTTTATTTATACTACTTAATAAAACTTATAATTTAGTCTTTCAAGTACTATTAATATTTAAGAAATAAGTCAAGAAATAGAAAAACCTTCTAATCTATAAAATTCGATAAGATATTAAAAAAGTAGTAATAATAATTAATAGAGAAACTAGTTACTAAAAATAAATAATAAAATAAAAGATTAATCTTAAGCTATTTCTCTCTTATACTAAAAAACTAGTTAAAATAGATAAATATGCTAAAAAAAGCTAATTATTTAAAATATACAAATACGAGAAACTATAGGATTACTACTTAAACTATAAATAGAATTAATTTAAGTAATAGTTATACTATATAATATATCTCTAAATATTGAAAATAACTAGAGATTACTATATAAAATTGAAAAAGCCTATAATAAGTAGTACTTTTATTAGTAAATACTAGAATATACTCTAAAACCTTATTAAGATTTATAATTTTACTAAAAATAGATTTATACTTATAGTTATTAAGTATACTTAGTTAAGAAATACTATAAATAAAATATTTTAAAAAAGTTATTTAAAATTAAACTAAGGGGATATATGAAATATCTAGTAAATTATATTCTTAATACTTATAACCTATATAAGATTTAGATTCTTACTTTTCAGAAAATTATTATTACTTAAAATATTAAATTTAATAAGACGAGATCTTATTCAAAATAAAACTTATATAAAATACTTATAATAGAAGTTATAGAACTACTAGTTAAATTCATTACTAAAAAAAAGAAATTTTTATTTTTAAGATACTTAGAAAATTTAGAATAATAAGAATACCTAATAAAAGAATTTCTCTTCTTTTAGTTATTCTATTAGTATTAAAAATAGCTTAAGATATTAGGTTAAGCTTAGAGTTAGTTTCTAAAACTAATAAGAGAAGTTTAATTATACTTAAACTAATACCTAAACTAATAGGACTAATCTAGATTACTAGTTAATAATAACTAAATATAATAATCCTAAATAAAAATTAGAATTTAGGAAATATATTAATAACTAGAGAACTAGATAATATATCTAAAATTAGGAATCTAGTTAATTAAGAAAAGATATTCATTTTAATTAAGAATAGAAATAATTATTTTAAAATTCTTATTTAACTAACTTAAAATAGACTAAAATATAGTTCTAGATTTTACCTAATTAAATTAGGACTCTTAATTACTTAAAAACCTAACTAATAATATTGAGGTTATATTAAAGGTCTTTTATCTATTTAAAATTACATACCTCTCGGGAACCCTTTAAAGGAAACTATACCTAGTAGTTAGCTCTTGCCTTATCTACCCTAAAGATACTACTAGTTCTAAGGAACTATTTAAACGGAGAAAACTTTAAGTAGTAAGATATAGTTAGTTAATACGATAGCTAATAAATATAGGAAGTATAAAGGGAAAGTATAGGCCTATATCTATTATAGTTACTTTTTAAGGATTATAGTTACGTGATACTAATACTAGCTAGCTAGTAGTACTTACCGCTAGCTATTAATAGTCGCTAGCTATTAATAGTAAATAGCAAGAGCTAATAGNTATAGTTTAAGTAGTAATAATTTATATATAGTAATATAATAAAGTAAATACAAATAGAATATAAAAAGTAATTAAATAGTTCTAGGTTAGGGCTAAAATATAACTATTACTATACTATATTAAAATAGATTAACTAAACTAGAAACTTAACTAAGTAGTTTTTGGATATAAATTTATTAATATTCTAAATTTACTAAATATTATATTAAATATCTCTATAAAATATCTATTTAATATTCTCTATTAACCTTATTAAATAAATAGAGGATAACTTATTACTATTATAATAATATATAAATATATATTTTAATCCTATTTTAGTTTTTACTAGGGAAAATAGTAAAGTTTAGGAAGAATATAATATTAACGAGATACTAGTAGTAAAGAATATATTAAAGTAGAGATATAATTATAATATATTAGTTAAATAGAAATGTTATAATATTTTAATATAAGTGTAAAGGGTTAGGTTTAAGCTATAATTCAGCTATAGGGAGCGTAAATACTATTTATTTAGAACTAAGGAGTAAAAGAGAAGTTCTCGCGAAAAGCGTAAAAAATCTACTTAAAAGTAGTATTAGGAGCCTACTAGTAGCCTACTAGTACTTAATTTCTTAGGTATAGTTATCAGGACTTAAGTAAAACTAGAGTTAACTAGTTAGGTATAGCTTATAATATTATTCTTTTCCCTATTAGTAATATACTAGGGTTACTTTATTAGGGTTTATATTATAGTTATTAATTAGCCTAAAATATACTTTATACTAATCTAATACCTCTATCTCCTATATTATATCTACTACCTCTTATATAATATCTACGAATCCACTCTATTTAATAAAAGCCTATTATTATTACTTTTTACCTATTTAATACTACTTTACTACTAGTATATCCTCAACCTCTTACTTTACCTTACTATTATTATTAATTATAAGTAATAGTTATAAGTCTATAACTTTTTAACTAAGTAAAGAATTATTAGTTACTTTCTAGAATAGATTAATATAAAACTTAAAATAAACTATCCCTAATATATTTAATTTAATAATATATAATATAATAATCTTTATAACTTTATATTTATAGTATAACTAGTCTAGCTTTTTACTTAGCTATAGTAACTTATAGTTTAAGATATTTAGCTATATTTGATTACTTATTTAATACTTATCCGTAAAAGAGTAATACTTATTTATTAAAACCTTATTTTACTACTATACTACTATAATCTTAGTTTAAATAAATCCCGTAATATCCTTTATCCTATTAACTAGTAACTAAATAATAATTTCTCCCTTAGATATTACTCCTCTTATATCCTTAATAGTAAATATAGAATTAATATAATAACTATACTCTATAAAGAATAGTATAACCCTAATATTTAAGTTATACCTATTCTATAAAACAAGCTATATAATAAGTAATAGGTCCCCCTAGTTATCCTAAAACTAATATATATAAACCTATAGTATAACTTAAATTTCCTAATTCTAGTATTCTATTCCCCTATTAGTTTAAAAATAGTAACTAGTACTAAGTAGTTATATTACCCCTATTAAGTAATAAAACTCCCTCTAGAATTTATTTACTTAGTTTAAGTTATAATTATTAATAATAAACTATAATATTTTATAAAACTTATAGTAGTAGCTAAGAAACTACTAAATATATATTTTAGCTTTTATAGTATCTATTTTTTTAAGTATTACTAATTTACTTAGCTTATTAATAATAACCTAAAGATACTAGTTATTTTTCTTTTTAGTTAGTAAGAAACTAGTAATAAAATCTATTAATAGANAAGAGATTAGTAATAAAATCTATTAATAGATTAGAGTATAACTAGTTAAGTACTAGGAAAAGTTTTAAGAAACCTCTTTTTACTTACTTCTAAATATATATACTATTATAGATATTATAGTTCTATATAAATCTCCTTATAGTTTATAACTAGCCTAGTTAAAAGAATTTCCTATTTATAATCTTAAGTATATTATTCTTTTTTAAGTAATTAGTAGTAGTAGAATTATATAACTCTTAAACTAATTTTATCTTTAATTTATTAAAGGAGCTTTCTTTATTATTACTTCTAAGTACCTATATCTTCCCTCGAAATATTAAATATTTAAANCTATCTAGTTAATATTTAGAAATCTAAACTTTTAAATATAAATTAGGGGGGAAATTATATTCCCCTTACTAGATAGCTATTTTAGCTTTTTAGAATATTATATCTTTTTTTACTATATAGATTTAGAGTTTTTTAAGATTAGGTTTCTTGTTGAAAACTAGTAGTTCTTCTAATTTAATCTTTTTTATTTAGGGGTTACTAGGTTATGTATTATTAGGGATAATTTAAATAACTTATCTTTATAGTTTCTTATTATCCTATCTTATAGGTATATTTTATTTATATTTTAATAAAGTATCTAGGATTACTACNAAACTTAATTTTAAAGAGTTTTAGATCTATATAATAGAAAAAGATATAATATTCCAAAAAGCTAAAACAACTATCTAGTAAAAGGAATATAGCTTCCCCCCTAATTTATACTTAAAAGTTCAGATCTCTAAATATTAACTAAATAGCCTTAAACACTTAACATTTTAAGGGAAGATATAAGTACCTAGAAATAATAATAAAGAAAACCCCTTTAATAAACTAAAGATAAGGTTAATTCAAGAATCGCATAACTCTACTACTACTAGCTACCTAAGGAGGAATAGTATACTCAAGATTATAAATAGGAAATTCTTCTAGCTAAACTAATTATAAACTATAAAGAGATTTATATAGAACTATAATATCTATAATAGTATATATATCTAGAAGTAAACGAAAAAAAGCTTTTTAAAACCATTCTTAATACCTAACTAGTTATATTCTAATCTATTAATAAATTTTATTACTAATCTCTTACTAACTAGAAAGAAAAGTAGCTAGTACTTTTAGGTTATTATTAATAAACTAAATAAGTTAGTAATACTCGAGGAAATAGATACTATAAAAACTAAAATATATACCTAGTAGTTCCTTAACTACTACTATAAGTTTTATAAGATACTATAGTCTATTATTAGTAATTATAATTTAAACTAGGTAAATAAGTTCTAGAAAGAGTTTTATTACTTAACAGGGGTTATATAACTACTTAGTACTAACTACTATTTCTAGACTAATAGAAAGATAGAATACTAGAATCAGGAGATTTAAGCTATACTATAAATATATATATACTAGTCCTAAGATAACTAGGAAGACCTACTACTTACTATATAGCTCGCCTTATAGAATAAGTATAACTCGAGTATTAAAGCTATATTATTCTTTATAAAATATAGTTACTATATTAATCCTATACTAACTATTAAAAATATAAAAAAGGTAGTATCTAAGGGAAAAACTACTACTTAGCTACTAGTTAACAGGATAAAAGATATTATAGGATTTATCTAAGCTAAAATTATAGTAGTCTAGTAGTAAAGTAAAGTTTTAGCAAATAAATACTAGTCCCCTATAGATAAGTACTAAGTAAGTAATAAAATATAGTTAAATATCTTAAACTATAAGTTACTATAACTAAATAAGAAATTAGATTAGTTATACTATAAATATAAAGTTATAAAGGTTATTATATTATATATTGTTAAATTAAATATACTAAGGATAATTTACCCTAAGTTTTATATTAATCTATTCTAGAGAATAGCTAGTAACCCCCTATTTAGCTAAGAAGTTATAGACCTATAACTACTACTTATAGTTAATAATAATAGTAAGGTAGAATAGGAGGTTAAGGATATACTAGTAGCGAAGTAATACTAGGTAAATAGAAGGTAGTAATAGTAGGCTTTTATTAAATAGAAGGGATTCATAGACGTTATATAGGAGGTAATAGATATAATATAGGAAACAGAAGTATTAGATTAGTATAAGGCGTATTTCAGGCTAATTAATAATTATAATAGAGACCCTAATAAAATAGCCTTAGTATACTACTAGTAAAGAAAGGGGTAATATTATAAACTATACTTAGCTAGTTAACTCTAGCTTTACCCGAGTCCTAATAACTATACCTAAGAAGTTAGGTACTAGTAGGCTACTAGTAAGCCCCTAGTACTACTTTTAAGTAGACTTTTCACGCCTTTTACGAGAACTTCTCTTTTATTTCTTAGTTCTAAATAAATAGTATCTATGTTTTCTATAACTAAATTATAGCCTAGGCCTAGCTTTTCACAAGAATTCTAGAAACTTTAAAATTCTACTTAACTTTAAGAATAACTTTAAAAAATTTTATAAGATATTTATACTCGATAGAACTTAATAATTGTAATATATATTAAAATAGGCTATAGCTAAAAGGGCCTAGCTAACTAAAACCAACTAACTACTCCTAGCTATAACACTTGAAAAAGCTTCATGTATATTACATATACGTGATTTCGTAGAAAGAGTAAAAATAGATAGAAAATCTTCGAAAAATATTTGATAAAAAGAGTAACTTGTTCGTAGATCTACGAGTTAAAAATCAATATTTTCTAAATAGTAGATCCTGAAAATATTAGGAGAAGAGAAGTTGATTCTTTTACCTATATATTACGAACTACTTTATTTATACTTAGATTACTATAAGTTTACTTATAGTATATACCTATAGCTATTCATAGGCCTAGCCTTATTATAATCCTCCTTTTAGGTTTATTCTAAGCTTTTACAAGATAAGCTTAATAACCTATCTATAATATCGAAGTTTTCTCTAGTTAGGATATAGTAATTACTAAAAATCCTCTTAAGTATAATAGTTCTTTAAGTACTATTAATTATTATAGTTAACCTACTATTAATCCTATTTAAGTTTTTAAATAAAATAAAGCTATCTTTCTTATATAGCTAGGTAAGAAAAAGTATAATTAGTAAACCTATAAGAAGTATTTTCTATAATCTACTACTACTAATCTACTTACTAGTTAATAAACTAGTCTTTTAAGTATATTTTTATAGCTATAAAGTCTAACCTAAAGGGGTAATTAGGTTATAGGGGTAAGCTATAACTAATAGGGATAATTACTAATAATACTTAAGTAGTAAGCAGCTTAGGTATCTTTGAGGATTATTTCGCAACTTCTCAATATTCTAGCCTTTTACTACGTTACTAGCTAGTATTTCCTAGGGTCCTAGGTTTATTAATAGTTTTATGTAGAATTTATTATTGTTGCGGAGTTATTTATAGTTTAGGAGTTTTAAGCCTCGGGGTTTTATATCTAGGAATTTTCAGAGTAGTATTTACTTATACTCGTTCTATAGAAACTAGAGGTAACCTAGTTACCTTTTTGTTTAATATATAGATTTATGAGTCCTAATTATATTAATAAGGATTAATTAATATAAAGTTTAGTAGTAAGTAATTACTACGACCCTAGTAATATTACTCTATTATAATTAGATAGGATAGAAAGTTATTATAATTAGATTAATAAAACCTAAATACTTTACTAATTAATAACTACTACTTATAAATAAGAGAACTAATTTTAGAATTACTATAATAGTAGTTTTCTATATACTAAAGACTTTCCTGAATATTTAGGATTCTATTATAAATAAAAGCCCTAAACTATTTAATAATTTTTAAGTTATATAAATATCTATCCTATTATTATTCTATAAAAATTATATAGGTATTAGTTTGTAGGATATAAAATACGTTTTTAGATATACTAGTTCCTTTATAAAACTCTTAAAAATTATTAACTTTTTTAATAAAGTTATTATTACTAGAATTTCTTTATAAGGAATCCGAGTAATATATATAGTTATTTAGTTAGTTTATAGTAAAGTTAACCTAATAGTTTCCGCTATAATAATATAGAAAGACTATAATATTAGTATTATAGAGTTATTTCTAGTTTAAGAGGTTACTTTATCTTACTTATTAGGCTTTACTATTAATAGGTAATATTTCCTAAGTATTTTAAAAAGATCTATTAGAGATATAAAAGAAGTTAACTAGCTTTATTTATAAACCTATCTTGAATAAAGAAATAAGCTTAATACTATCTAGTATATCTTCTAGTTAAAGTATACTTTTAGTATTATAGAATATTATATAATCCTTAGTTTCTTTTTATTATTTATCTAGATTTAACTTTGAGAAACCTAGTCTTTCTTTATAATATCTAATAAAATATTTTATTAGGGTTTATTTATCTCTATACTAATTAATAATATAGAATAGTTTTTACTAGTATAGAATAGGTTTCTAGTTATACTTAGGAATAGGAAAACTAATACTAAGTAGATTAGTTTTCTTAAATTAAAATTTCTTTTATATAAATCTATAAAAGTTAAGGTAAAAGTATAGAGAATTATAATAGTTTAAATACTTTTCTAGGTAATTACTAACTAGAATATAAGAAAGTTTCTTAGCAAGGTTTTATATAAGCTACTATTTAGTAGTAGTATTCTAGATATTTGTTTTCTTTATAATTAAGAATAAAGATAAAGGAATAATAATTCGCGGGGTTTATAAATAAGCTTTACTTATAACTAGAGAAAGTTCTAAACTTCCTAGTAAAAGTATAGGGATATTCTTATCTATACTTAGTAGTATACTTAGCTTCTTAGGTTTTATATATTTTATATTTAAGAACTTTTTATAGTTAACTTATATCTTCTTCTAGTAAACTATAGTATTTTTCTTATTATTATTTTTATAGTTTTAAAACTATTCTAAGAAATTAAGTCATTTAGCTATTAGAGCTTCTCTAACTAGTATATCTAAATAAAATTCGCGAGTAAAGTATAACTTCTAAGTAGCTTTTATAGCTTTATAATTTATAAGTCTTTTAGAAACCTATCTAGTATTAAGTATAATCTTTACTTAATTAAATATTATAAAAGTAAATCTTTATTAAAAATAATTATTCTAGGTATATATTATGTAAGTTTATTAAGTAATTAGTTAAAAAGAGGTTTAGAACTCTTTTAATATAGTTAGGTTTATGAGTACTATTACTATTTTATAGTATAATTCTCTATTATTATCGTGTTATTGATTATCTTAGTACTAAGCTTATCCCTTATCCTAATTGATAATAAGATATATCTAGGCTTCGCTATTCTTTATATTATAACGTATAATAATAATCTAGAACTACTAGTATTTTGATATTTCTCTATAGTACTAAGTAGTTTCTTTATAGTTCTTATCTACTATTAATAGGATATAGAAATTATATAATTTAGTATATTTTTAAAGTATTTATTAGTAGTTTGTAATCTATTTATCTCTATTAAGTAACTCTTTATACTTAATACGACTTAACAAGTTATATAATAATAAGATATAGATATCTAGGAAACCTCGTGATATTAGAAGGGTTAGTCTATTAACTATTTTTTAGAATATACTAAATAATAGTTCTCTTATTATTATACTTATAGCTAATATTTATAGGGAAAGCTAGGATTAGTTAGGTTTAATATCTAGTTAGGGATTTCGAGGTTAGTTATAATAAACTCCTAGTTCTAAGTATAGGACTTAGTTACTACTATCTAAGTATTACTTATAAAGTTAACTATTTTATAGTATTTTAGGAATTTCTATTAATTAGAAATTAAGGATTAGAGAAGTAAGTATAATAGAGTATTTTTCTGTAAATTTATTTATTTATTTAGGGTTATAGAAGTTATAAATAATTAATACTAGAGTTAGTTTAATATTTATAGTAAATAACTTACCTAATGAAATATCTTAGAGAAAACGGATTTTTATAAGCTAAGTATTATAAGGAAGTAATTTATAGATCTAAACTATAATATTAAATTAATAATAAAGAAAAGGTATTGAGTTATAAATCTTATAAGATTCTAGATTTAGTATATAATAATATATATATATATATAGAGAGAAGTTCTAAGATCTATCTTTTAAGATAAAATACTTCTTTTTATAACTATAAGTCTATAAAAAGTAAATCCTAGTTATTATAGATCTAAGAAAGAGTAAATTACTATTCTTATTATGAATAGTAAGTAAATAGCGATATTATTTAGATAAAAGGCTTCTTATTAATACTGAGGAGTATAAAAAAAAAGCTTTTTCCTTTAAATTAATTAGTCTTTTTTCCTTATTAAATATACTTTAATTCTTCTTATTACTTACTTTCATCTACGAATTACTTTATTATTATATTATAATTCGATTACTTTCTTCCTAGTAAAGTAACTAATACTCTAAGATTATAATTCTTTAATAAACCTTATAAGATCTTCTTAATTTATAATTTAAGTTTCTATATTCCTTAGAAAACTATTAATAATATACTATATTAGGTCTCGATTAATCCTTCTAAGCTTTTAGTATATATTTCTCCTCTTACTTTATACTAAGTATCCTAACTAAGTTATTTCCTAAGGTTTTTACTAATTTTATATTCTTTAGATTTAAAATATTTTAGAATAAGTATTTTGAAGTAGGTTTTACTTATTAGGTCTATAGTTTCGAGTTTCTTATATAGATATAGGTGAATTTCTAGTAAGCTTTTATAGGATTTCGTAACTATAAACTTATTCGAGAGTATACTTAAAGTATATTCGCGCTTTATTAATAAATATTTATCTATAGTAGTATTATTCTCTAGACTAAGGCTTAGGTTTATAAATTACTTTAGTGTCTAGCTACTATTTATAGCTTTTTTATTTAAGGATATAGTAGCTGAAATGCTGTTTTTTGTAGTTATTATAAAAAGTATACTTATATGACTCGTAATAATAAGACTGGTTCTTAGGTCTATAATCTGTATTTTAAGTATATTTTATTACCTGGTAATCTTTATATTAACTATTTTTTTATAAAACCTAGAATACCTATTCTTTTAACTCTGAAGTAATTTATAAGAAATTTAGTTTTAACTTCTATTATATAGATAAAATACGTTATCTTAGTAGTAAGTATAATAGCTTCCCTATTCCTAAGTTAAAGATTTTTTAGGAGTTTGAGAAAACTATTATTAATACTATTAATATATTCCCTTTTAAGAAGTAGTATAAAGTAGATTTTCTTTAGTAGAAAAAGGACTTTAAGGTTCCCGATACGCTTTTCACCTTCTTAACTTATCCTTTTATATATAATCTACCTATTATATTTAGTATTACTTTCCTTATTAAGAAATATAAGTTTTAGATTTATAAGTAATACTTTCTTATAAGATAGGGGTTATTAGTTTTTATATTTATAGAATTAGGTTTATTAGTAGGAATAAGGTAATTATTATTTAGTACATCTATAAATATAACTTAGTTATTATAAATAATAGAGAAATAATAAAAAGAATAATAAAAAGTCAAGAATAATAAAATAAGAAAAGTATTTTATAAATATTTGTTATGTTTGTCGTTTTTGTTTTCTTTCTTTTAGTTAATAAGTCTTTTTTGTAAATAAAGTTCTTTTTTTCCCCAAAATTATTGATTATGTTTTAATAGCTAGAAACTTCCTTAAACCTATATTTATAAAAAGAAGAGAAATAAAATAATATATAGAATAAAAGAAATAAGTATTTAAATAAGTATAATAACTAAATAATAGGTTTATGAATTTTTTTCTAAATAAATAAATGTTATACTTATCCTAGTTAGACTGTTATATCTTAGTATTAATCTTTTAATAACTAGGCTATTACTAGAATTTAAATCTCAAACTTAGGATCTTATAGTATTTTTTCTACTATATATTTAATACTTAGGAAATATTCTTATTATTAAGTAGTTAGCCTATTTAAAATATTATTATTAGTTTTTCTAGGGATTATAAGTTCTTCTTCTTCCTCTTCTTCCTTATTATCTTTTCTTATAAGTTTTCCCTAAGCTAAGAAGATTTTAGATAATTCTTTCTCTAGATTAGATCTATGAATATCTAGATCTGTAGGTTCCTAATACTTTTCAAGTACCTATATAAATTTCCGTAACCTATTTCCTCTAAATATCGCTCTAGTAATCTCCTCTCTATATAGAGTTTCTAGTTAATATAATAAAGAGTTTAGTATTTATGAATAAATCTGAAAAAGGCCTATCTATTAATATTTAAGTTTTTTGTTAGAAGACTTATTAATTATTTCTTTAATATTATAAACTAGAACTAAATTACTAGGTTCTAGTTATTTATCCTGTAAAGTGTTCCCCTTTTTTCTATTAAAACTTTCGACTGCTTTTTAGTATTAGTCTACGATTATTGCTACTACTACTTCCCTATCCTTATCTAATTGTATAAAAGTATAGATTTTTATATTTAACCTTTTTTTAGGTATTCTTACTAATATCTAGTCTAATACCCTCTATATTAGTATAAGTATTTTAATTAGTATAATTGTTTTATATTTATGTTTTAAGTAGAAAGGTGTAAATCCTATTAATACTTATACTATTATTCGATCTATAAATAAAGCTATAGGTAGAAGAGGTTTAGGGTCCTTATTATTATTACCTTGTAGCTATACTGATAATATATAGGTAATAGGTTAATATCTAACTTTAATAACTCTATTAGCTTATAGGTTATAAGCTGAGGTAACTTTACGCTTTAGCTTATATTATTTATTAAATTTAATAATAAGCCTTTTATTCTTAGGCTTTCTATTTATAATAAAGATATTATAGAAGCTGTGATATATAATAACTTCTTCTTATAAGAACTTCGTAATTATTTTTAAAGTTAGTTTTAGAAGCTATTAAGCTTCTAGCTAGTTTATAAATATATCTCTAGTTTTAATAAGATACTACTTTCCTATTCTCTAAATATCTAAATAGATATAGTTAAAAAGTAGTTTCTAAGGAGTAGTGAATCTATAAAGGTCCCCTATCCTATACGCTTTCCTTTTCTAATAATCTAGANGTATTATAACTAGTATTTACTAGAATATTAATAGTATAGTTTCTATTAATTTTTATCTAGATAGTAGTTAACTACTTACTATTTTCCTATTTCTACTATCTTTTCTATTCTTGAGATTCTGCTTTTATAGGTTTTAATACTTGATTTTGTATTAGAGTTATTTTTTTCCTATATTTTCTTTTTTATTAGGGGGGAAGCTAGTATTATCTTCTAAGTTTTTTAGCTTCTAGGGTTCTACTTTAGTAACTTTTAGTTTTTTCTTCTTTTTTTTTATTATACTAGTATTAGTATA
>RYZW01000340.1:0-27613 GCA_004367215.1 Colletotrichum trifolii
TTAATACAGGGCGGGTATACTAGCTACTATAGCTACGAGGGGTTTAGCCCTAGATTAACTAGGAGCTAGCTATAGTAGTTAGTAGGGGGAATAGGAAAGCTAAAATTATACTTTAGGGGGTAATATATCTACTAATAGTTATAGTAGAGAGTAAGCTATTAGCCTCTCCTATAACTATTAATAATAAATAAATAAACCTATTTAATATAGTAGTTGAACGTCTCGCTAGCTCTTACTATTATAGTAAGAGTAGTAGGTTTGAATCCTGTAGTGGGTAAGTATAACTAGGGTTATATAATTTCCGATTGTATAAACTATATATAGTAACTATTACTAGCTATTTACTCTTACCGACAGCTATTAATAGTAAATGACTATTAATAGCTAGTAACTATTAGTAGCTAGTAATAATTATTGATAGCTAGCTAGTATTAGTATTATATAACTATAATCCTATAGCAAATAACTATAATAGATATAGGCCTATACTTTCTCTTTATATATATACTCTCCATGTTTATTAGCTATTATCTTTAACTAACTATATTATTACTACCTGAAGTTTCCTCTGTTTAAATAATTCATTAGACTTAGTATTATCTAGAAAGTATATAAGATAAGAGCCGACAACTAGGTATAGCTTCCTTTGAAAGGTTTCCGAGAAGTATATAACTTTAAATAGATCAAAGACCTTTAATATAACTACTAATAATGAATAAATGATATAGTATATAGTCTAAATATAGGTAATTAGAAAGTATATCCTATTTAAACTAGAATAAAACACTTAAATGTATATAAATAGGATAATTAGGCTTGATAAAAACTAGTAGACCTATATAGTAGACTTAGTACTATATTTATTCTTTCATAGTCCCCTAGTAATAGAATTACTAGAGATACTTTTATATCTTTTAAGTAATATACTAAATAAATAAAATAGGGTATATAGTTTGTTAAAATAAATCTTCAAATACTTAAATAAAGGAAATTAATAAAGTTATTATAATCTGATATATATTTAAGCATCTTTACTATATAATAATAAAAGTAATTACTTAGTTCTTTCTGAAATTAATAATAATCTAGTTTTCTTTTATACTATAAATAAACTATTAATTATCTTTTTCTTTACTAATTTCTTTCTTCTCCCTTATACTAATATTTTTAAAAGTTAAATTTCTTATTTATAAATAGTATATTCTATTAACATAGATTTTATATATTAACTTCAGGTATAATAATATATATCAGTTACTATTAATATTTAAATTATAAGAGGGGCCGATGGCTCGCTCTCTACTATAACTCTTAGTAGACATATTACCCCCTAAAATATAACTTTAGCCTTCTTACCCCCCTACTAACTACTATAGCTAACCCCTAGTTAATCTAAAGCTTAACTCCTTATAGCTATAATAGCTAGTATATCTACCCCGTATTAACCTTTTAATAATAAACAACTAATAACTTCTTCTATAATAACCTTATACCTTTATACCTTTATACTTTCACACTTTTATACCCTTATATCTTTATACCTTTATAACTATCTATAATTTAAATATCTCAAAATATTTAATTATTACTAACTATAAATACTTTATTTAAATATTTATCATAACTTCAATATTCATAACTTTAATATCTTCTAAACTAAACCTTACTTATCCCTAAAACGAGACTTCATACTACTAATATAAAAACTCTCTATTACTAATATAAGCTAATTTATAATCTCTATATAAATATAGTAAGATTTAGCTTATTCCTATTAGTAAATAATTTAAATATATAAATAAACATAGTTAACTTATAAATAATACTTATATCAATAAAGATATTCCTAGTATCACTAGATAACCTCTAAGGTTTCTATAATTATACTACTATAATACTCTAAAATATCTAGTATTTAGTATTATAGTAGTATATTAATAGTAAAATATTACTTAATTAATACCTAGTCCCTAGTATTATTAGTTTAGTATGATAAATTATAGGTTAACTAGATAACTTTCTTTTAAATATCTATAAACTACTTATTCATTATAATATTTAGGATAATTATATTAAAATCTATTTTAATAAAATAATAGCTTTAGTTATAATCTTTATAGCTAGATATTCTTATACTTACTATATAATTCTTTTTTATAAGTAGCTATATAAGTCCTGAGGAGATTTTAGTTTTATTATAAAAATATAAATATAGAAAAATAATAGACTATAGAATACTTAGCTCTTGATACTCTACTTTATTCTATTTTTCAGAAAATCATAAAAGTTCTTACCCCTATAACTTTAGTAGTTATTCTTAGCTATATATACTAAACTTTAGCCTAGATAAAGCTTTCCCCGATTATTACTATAAAGTTTTCTATTACTATAAAGTTAAATATTAGAACTAAAAGTATAATTATCTATAATAATAAGTAATTTTATTACTATTTTAACTAGTTATAATTAATTAGGTATAAGCTAGTATTAGTATAAATACTATTATTAGGTAGAATTTATAGTTAAATCTATATATAAAGTAAAAAGCTTAGATACTATTACAGGTATAAAGTAGAAATAACTAAATATTTAATTTATAAGATAAACCTTATAAGTTAGTTAAGAAAACAGCTAGTAAAGCTAAAGATTCCTCCATTAAAATTGAAGAATAAACTATTAATATGAAGAATAATTATAAACTCGCTAGTAATCCTTTAGTATATTTAGATTTATACTATCTATCAAATAAGCTCATACCTATTTTTACTTATTTTATCTCTAAACTATAGTATATACTACTTAACTTTAACTTAAGAAGTAATAGAGAATTAGTATTTAAAGTTGTATTAAATGTTTTCTAGTTTTATTTATTTAGTAATAATTAAAACTTTTAAAGTCTAGATAGTTTTCTTTATTCTTTTAAAGAAACCTACTTTATTTAGTATTCTTTAATTTTCTTTATTTCTCTTAAATAAATTAATTCTTACTATTTTCCCCTATTTGTTTTATTATTAATATATTGATTATTCTTAGTAGCTTTATTTAAAAATACTCTATTTTCAAGATCTATAAATAGGTTAGTAATACTAAGAAAGCTTGTTCCCTCATTAGTCTAAGTTTCAAGTAATCGTATGAGGTTTAGTTTTTTAACTTAAATCTTTTATTAAGTTTTATTGTATGGAATTCGTTTAATTATAGGAATATTTATTACTATCCGTATCCTCTAAATATATTAAAATATCTCAACTTAGTAGTATTACCAAGAAAGTTACTACTTTAATAAAAAGACTTATTATTATTATTAATTCTAAATATCTTTATAATTATCCTAGGAAAGTTTCTACCCCTAAATCTCCCTCTAATAATAATAAAAATGACTAAGCTAATAACCCTGAAATCAAAAAAGAATAAGAACCTAAACTTACTATTAATAAAGAAAAACCTTAAAGTTAATATAGATAAAGGGAATAAAGAAAAGGATATTAATAAACTGATTAAATCTTTTAAGAAATACTTGAAAACTATAGTTAGTATTATAAGGAAATCCTCCTAAATTAGAAATTAGAAAGCTTTGTTAGAAATTAATAGTTTTAAATATTAGTTTAAAATCGCTAGATGTTAACTCATAAAACCAAGTAAAGGATCTATTATTTTGAAGAATACTTTCACTAAATCTACTTTTTCTAAGAAAAGTAAAATTACTAACAAATATAACACTTATCTATTCTAGTTAAAGATTATTAATAATATGTAACTTATTTAAATTATTCTTTGTATAGTTTATGATTTAAACGTTACTTTCTCTCGAAAACCTTATTGTTATACTATTAGTATTAGTAGTCAAAATTTACTTTCTAATTACTATCACTAGTATAAAATTAGTTCAAAATCTATATATCTTCTAATTTTAAATAAAACTTATAAAGCTTTTAAGTAATGCCTAAAACTTCTTTAGACATTAGATAATCATAAAATAAATATTTTAGCCTAAGACATTTCTTTTAAATCTAATTTTTCCTAGTTAAAAAGTAAAAAAGTTAAAAATATAACGAAACTTATTTATCTTAAACCATAATTAAAATAATAGAAAAAAGTTAAAGTTACTTTTATCAAGAATAGAAATATTTCTAATTCTATTACTAAGACCTCTATTATTAAAATACTTTAGTTTCTTATTATTCTAGTATTTTAAAAAGGATATCTTATTTGTTCATTTTCTACTAGATTTTCTAAGTCTTTAGTAGTTTTAATTGAATCTCCTATTAGTAGAAATCTTATATCTTATTTAATTATAAGAAAGCTTAGAGTTTATAGCTTTAAATATAGTATTATAGCTACTAGTTTCAGTAATTATCCTCTACTTTCAAAATAAATTCTTGTTTCTATTCCTAGTTTTGAGGGGTATAATTAACTCTCTATATTTCCTTAGGTTAACTTTTATAGACTAATTACTATTTCTTACTTATCTACTTAACATTCTAAATTTAAATAATCTATTCTTAGTTGAATAAAAGTTTGGTTCAAAATTTTATTTTTCATAAATAGTTTCAAGAATATTACTATTTCATTTCTTTTTATATATTTACTATAAAAGTATTCTACTAAAAAGTAAGGTAAATATCTGGATTATTTATATATATATTCAAGTAAGTAGTAAACTACGTTAAAACCTTCCTCTATTATTTCAACTAGTTTTAAGAGTATTATTTATAAATCTATGAAATTAAGAAATATTCTAAATTATTTAAACTTTACTTAGACTAGATTCTTTATAAATCTATTTACTAATGTTAAATATATAAGTACATAAACTACTTTGAAACTACTTTTTAAATATTTTCAATATAGTTATATTTATCAAATATTCATATCTTAAAATCTAATAAATAAATATCTATTATCTAAGATTACTAATCTAATAATTCAGTAATTATTATATTAAATTCTCTAAATATTTCCAAAATCAAGCTTAATATCTCAAAATAATCTCTTTATTCTTATAATTTCTTTTAAAATATATTTAAAACTAAGAAATTCTATTTCTATTATTATTATTATAATAATATTCTATTTAATAGCTTTTCATTAGATTAATCTTCTGAATAGAGAAATAATATAATTATTACTTAATCTTCAGGTTTCCTTATAATGTATGAATAAAAACCTTTAAATAATTAAAAGTATACAAGATATCATACTAATATTTCCTAAATTTCTAAACTATAGTACTAGGAATCTTACTTTATAGAAATACTGAATTATATAGTTTATAATATCGGGCTATATTTAACAAAACTTCATAAAGTATTTTGAAAATAGAAAATGTATAAATAAAATATCTAGTTATATTATAATTTAAATATAATAGATTAAACCCAGTTTTACTTAATATATATATTAATTTCCTATAATATAGCTTAACTATTATTTATGGTAAAAGATATTACTAGAAATAGTATTATTGAAATTAGACTATATTTAAGATTAAAGTATTCAGTAATTTTAGTAATATATATATTATAAATTAAGTAAATCTTAAAATGCTTATAATCCCCAAGTACTTAAACCCCTATAAAATATTTAATAGGATGTTACTCTTTAAGTTTATAAGTATATTTTATACTTTTAATAATTTCAAAAGCAT
Source organism: Colletotrichum trifolii (assembly GCA_004367215.1). Lineage (NCBI taxonomy): Eukaryota > Fungi > Ascomycota > Sordariomycetes > Glomerellales > Glomerellaceae > Colletotrichum > Colletotrichum trifolii. The sequence continues at coordinate 5,645 of RYZW01000340.1, forward strand.
CTCGTTAACTATTTTATAGTATAAGAAGAAAATATTATCTATATAGAATAAAATATAAATACTCAAATTCTTGTTTTTAAATAAATAAAACATTTCTAAGTATATCTAGAAGTTTAATAACTTAAATATAGTATAAAAAAACTTATACTAAAAAGAAATATATTTCGAAATCTATAAAGAGTATGTTTAAGACCTATAGAATACCTTATAACCTTAAATCTATCTAGTAGTTTAACTATTATTAGAAGTTTATTAAAGTCCCACATAGTACTTAGAAATATGTTAATAACATTAAACTAAAAGACCTAGAAGTTAAATTATATTATAATTACTATAATTACCTAAGAAGCTCAGATTACTAATATTACTATATATAGTTTGTAGTATATTAATTATCTATATATTTCTATATATATAAATCCTTAATTTATATTATTCTAAAAACCTATTTATATGCATCTTATAAATAAAAACTTACTTAAAAAGAAAGAACCTGGTTTTAATATCTTAGTAATCTATTTCGCGCTAAATTTGTTTCTTTTTTAACTTTATAATCTTCAATCTTACTCTTTTAATAAAAGACTTTTATAGTAATTCTAATAAGTTAGTAATATCTTTCTAAGTTTTTAGTAGTATAACTAATTAATTAAAATAGATTTGAATTTTAGTAGAAAGTTCCTTTTCTTTAATACTATATTTCAAATAACAAAGAACATTATTAAAAAGTTAAAACTATTTTTATCTAGCTTTTACTACTAAATAAATAAATAAGTACTACTAAAACTATCCTATTAATATTCTAAGAAATATAAAATACTACTATTATATTCTTTTTAAAGTACTATATGCTTATTAATAGTAATCTGTAGGTTTATTTACTATTATTATCTATTCTTATATTATTAGCTAGTTTTTTAAGTAATTAAAGATCCTATCCTAGTTAATTAAAGTTTAGAATTATATTTAAATATACCTTAAGTTAGTTAAATTGGGATTTTAAAATAGTTATTTCTATACTTAAGTAGAGTAAATATCTTTTTTTAGTTAACTAGATCTTTTGCTTTAAATATACTATCTAGTTCTCTAGTTATTAATATATTTCCCAAATTCTAATTTTTATTTACATTTATTATATTCAATTATTTTTAATTAGAAGTCTAGATTAGTCCTATTAATTTAGGTGTTAGCTTAAGTATAACTAAAACTTTCTTATTTTGTAAAACCAATTCTAAGTTTAACTTAATATTTTAAGCTATTTCTAGTACTAATAGAATAGCTAGTAGAAAAGAAATCCCCTATTTAATATTCTTACTTTTCTAAAATCTCTAAATATTTGAAGAATAAAGTCTTTTTACTTTTTTGATAATTAACTTAACTTATAGTTTTATAATTCCTTTTATGAATATTGTATGTATATTTTATTTTAAGTAAAATCCTATTTTATAGAGTTGAATATTTTAAATAATAATAATTATTTAAAACGTAAAGATCTAGATCTTATAAAAGGTATAAGTACTTGGAATATAGTTTACTAAATATATAATATATCGCTTTAATTTAATTTTAAACAACCTTTTTTGAAAAGATTTAGTTTAGAAAATATCTTAAATACATTAATTTAATAACTATAGATATAAATCTATCCCTAGTAAAATCATAAATCTCAATAGAAACTTAGAATATATTCTAGTATTTACTAATAAAAGTATTATTTATACTAGGCTTTTTTAATTGAGATAGTAATTTCTGACTATTTCGAATATTTAGAGATATATTACATAGTATAGCTATTACTTAGATTAATTCTAATTATAATTTAGGTAATAGTTTTATAGTTTTTCATATTTGTATTCTTTAAATAATTAATTCTTTTCTAGTATATTTATTTGTTTTAACTAGCTTTTTGGTATAAGAGGGAAATAGCTTGAAATTAATCTTTTATTCTATTATTTATCTTTAGTAACCAGTTTTCCTATTAATTATGATAACTATTCTCTTAATGTCTTATTAAGCCTTATAAATTGAAAGGCTTTTCTTCATTTTTACTTGTCCCTTAAACATTATTAATACTCGAGAGACTAAATTATAGATTCTTTTAAGTAATATAAATATAAAGATTAAATTTCTAAATTTATTTCTAGTAATAAGTACTTAGGAGTTACTTGAATATACTTTAGGAAAGTTAAATAGATTTCAGGTATTATAATAAAATGGGTAAAGTAGATATAATTCTAAGATTTATCTAAAGATAATATATTACAAATAGGTCATTCTTCGATAAAAATAGTCTGATTATTTTAATTTTATAACTTTTACTTTTTAAATATTAAAAGCTAAATATTTAAAAGTAGTTTATCTAAAGTGTTCTATTTAAAAGTATTATATATAAGTATTATTAGATTTTAGTTCTAAGAAAGCTATTTTAAAGTATAGTTAAAAGAATAGAAAACTTAGAATTTCCGAGATAATACTAGTAATACTTAGATAAACTATAATATAGTTCGAAATAGGTTTGTATTCGAGAAAAACGAGATTATACTTTCCAGGTACCTATTGTATAGTAATAGAATATTTAATTAAGCTATATCTAACAATATAATCTAGACCTATATATCAGATTTTAGTTTTATTAAGAAATAAAGCTTCTGGAATAATATTGTTAAAGAAGTTTTCAATATTAATAATATTATTTAAAGTCAAATCTAGTATATTCTTCTTTTTCAAACTATTAAAGATTTATTTTAAATTATTCTCTTATTTTACTTAATTATAAAAGGTTAACTAAACTATATTAAACTAAATCTATTCCTTTATTTAATTAAAAGAATTCTTTCTTAAAACAATCTATTCAATTAGTAATCTAAATTACCTTATAACTATTAAAAACTATATTCCTTAAATATATATAAGGTTTTTTGAATAATAGAGAAAACTCCTAAGGGGATTATAGTTTATCTTTTAGAGAGAATAGGATTAATATTTATATATGTTAAATTAGACATATAGTAGTTACTACGAGACTCACTACTTAAAGCAACTACTTTAGTTCTCAGAATATCTAAAAATACTTCTTTAACTTTATTAATATACTTCTTAGAGTTTCGTTATCTTTTTTTAACTAGTTTCTAGTATAAAATATAAAGTTTAGAATTATTTACTCTATTTATAATCCTATTTCAGATAATAACTATTATCTAAAAATTAAGGAATCTAGTATATAAACTAGTAATAATATACTTAATATATTTATAGCTTTCTAGAAAATATAAGTAACTTCCAAAAGTATATGAATATTTTAGCTTAGTTTGAGATATATCTAATTTTCCTAAACGAATAACTAATATAGATAGTATTTTACTATAGCTTTTTATTAAGCCTTTGTTAGTATAAAATAAAACTAAGAAGATTTCTCTATATTTTACTAAAATCTTAGCTTCGAAGTTTAGTATCTTTTTATTAATAATATTCTAATCCTAAATTATAGCTTAACTAGGCGAAATATACTAAATAAATACTTAAAACTACTTTTTAACTATAAAGGTTCCCTAGATTTGAAGAATCTAATAAATAACTACTTAGAAGTAAATAGTATATTACTTATTAAATTATACTAAACTAGAAGTATTGAATTTGCTTTCTTAATGATTTCCTTATATTTAATTCTAATTTACTACTATCTAACTTAACTATTCTAGGTATATTAATACTTTTGAATTCTCAGAAAGCTTTGAAAAGAAACATTATTAATATTAAAGAATTTTATTTAACTAAGTATTAGGAAGCTATAATTAATAGTAGTATTAATCTATTTAGTTACTTTTGCTCTTTACCTAGAATAGTATCTAAGCTCTTTACTTTATATATAGATTTTACTATAGATTTTACCTGATAGTAGTATTTATATTAATACTAGCTTATAAGTAGTTAAAATAGTAATAAAGGTACTTATTATTATAGATAATTATACTCCTAATTCTAATATTTAACCTTATAATAATAGAAGACCTTATTGTAATAATTAGAGAAAGCTTTATCTAGGTTAAAACTTAGTATATATAGCTGAAAATAACTACTAAAATTATAAAGTTAGAAACCTTTGTGAATTTCTTGATAATAGAATAGAATAGAGTACTTATAAAAGCTAGGTATTCTATAATTTATTACTTTTCTATATCCTTTATAATAGAATTGAAATCTCCTCGAAATTTATATAGCTACTTATAAAAAAGAACTATAGAATAAGTATAAGAATACCTAGCTATAATTATTCTAACTAAACTAGTATTTTATTAAAATAGGTTTCAATAAAAATCCCCTAAGTATGATAATTAATAAGTAGCTTATAGATATTTGAAAGAAGATTATTTAGCTAACTTTTAACTTACTATATTAAACGAATAATATAGGGGATAAGGTATTAATTAGGTAATACTTTATTATTAATTTATTATTATAATACTAGTTACTAAATACTTTATAGTATTATAGTAATATAATTATAGAAGTTTTAAAAACTATCTAGCTATACTAGGAGTATCTATATCTATATAAGTATTATTTATGTATTAACTATACTTAATTAAAATATTTAGATTATTTACTAATAAGAATAAGCTAAGTCTTACTTTACTTATATAAAGATTATAAGTTAGCTTATATTAGTAATAGAGAACTTTTATATTAGTAGTATAAAGTTTTGTTTTAGGAATAGGTAAAGTTTAGTTAATAAGGATATTAAAATTATAGATATTCAAGTTATAATAAGTATTTAAATAGAGTACTTATAGTTAGTAGTAATTAAATATCTCGAGATATTCGAATTATATATAGCTATAAAGGTATAAAGGTATAAGAGTATAAGGGTATAAGGTTGTTATAAAAGGAGTTGTTAGTTATTTGTTATCTATGAAAAGATTAATAGAAGGTAGGTATACTAGCTATAACTATAAGGGGTTTAGTCCTAGATTAATCAGGGGCTAACTATAGTTATTAGTAGGGGGGTAAGAGGGTTAAAGTTATATTTTAGGGGGTAATATATCTACTAATAGTTGTAGTAGAGAGCGAGCTATTAGCCTTTCCCGTAGTGTTAATTTTATATTGAAATTATATTATAATATTTCTTTATTTCTTTATAATTAGATTCTTGAACTATTTAAAACTTAAGATTTACTATATACTAGTTTATAATGAACAAATAACATAGTATATAGTCTGAAAGTATGTTATTAAAAAGTATATCTTATTTAAACTAGAATAAAGTATTCAAATACGTATAAATAGAACGGTTATACTTTATATAAGCTACTTGAGTTATATAATAACTAGTAGAGTTATATAGCAGCTTTAGTACTATACCTATTCTTATATAACCCCCTAGTAGTAGAGCTACTAGAGATACCTTCATATTATTTAAGTAATATACTATCATAAACAAATAACATGGTATATGGTCTGAAACTAGGTTGTTGAAAGGTATATCCTCTTCTAACTAGAATAAAGCGTCCGAATACGCTTAAATGGAACGGTTATATCTTATATAAGCTACTAGATTAGAGTGGTAGCTAGTAGAGTCGCACGATATCTTTAGTGTTGTACCTATTCTTATATATACTAAATAAATAAAATAAGGTAAATAGTTCTTAAAATAGATCTTTAAATATTTAAATAAAGGAAATTAATAAACTTATTATAAGTATCGTATATTTAACTATCGTTATATATATTAGTTAGAGTAACTACTTAGTTTCTTCCTAAATTACTAGTAATCTGATTTTTTTATATATTACAAATGAATTACTTATCGATTTTTAACTTACTAATTTTCTTTCTTCTTTTCTATACTAATATTTTCGATGATTACTTTCTTATATTTAGGGTAGTATATTTTATTAATATAGATTCTATAGGAAGAGCCGATAGCTTGCTCTTTACTACGACTATTAGTAGACATATTACCCCCTAAAGTATAACTTTAGCCCTCCTACCCCCCCTACTAACTACTATAACTAGCCCCTAGTTAATCTAAAACTAAACCCCTCATAGCTATAATAGCTAGTATACCCGCTCTACGTTAACCTTTTCGCAAATAACAAATAACTAATAACTCCTTCTATAATAACCTTATACCTTTATACCCTTATATTCTTACAACTACGTATAATTCAAATATCTTGAGATACTTAATTACTACTAATTATAAGTACTCTATTTAAATATTTATTATAACTTTAATATCCGTAACTTTAATATCCCTATTATAAACTAAGCCTTATTTACTCCTAAGACGAGACTTTATACTACTAATATAGAAGTTCTCTACTATTAATATAAACTAACTTATAATCTCTATATAAGTATAGTAAGACTTAGCCTACTCTTATTAGTAAACGATTTTAATATATAAATTAAATATAACTAATATATAAGTAATACTTATATAGATACGGATACTTCTAATATAACTAGATAGTTTTTAAAACCCCTATAATTATAGTATTATAATACTCCAAAATACCTAATAACTAATATTATAATAGAGTATTGATATTAAAGTATTATCTAATTAATACTTAATTACTAATATTATTAGCTTAATATAGTAACTTATAAAATAGCTAGATAATTCTTTTTAAAATATCTATAAGTTACTTTTTAATTATAATATTCAGAATAATCTTATTAAAGCCTAGTTTAATATACTAATAACTTTAGTTATAATAGTTATAGCTAGATATTCCTATACCTATTTTATAATTATCTTTTTATAAGTAACTATATAGATTTCGAGGAGATTTTAGTTCTATTATAAAAGTTATAGAAAAGTAATAGATTACGGAATACCTAGCTCTTATATCTCGAAATAGGTACTCTTTTATAATCTATTTTTAAGAAGTTCAAAAAAGTTCTTAACTCTATAACCTTAGTAGTCATTTTTAGCTATATATATTAAGCCTTAGCTAGTCTTAATAAAACTCTCCTTAATTATTACTACGAAGTCTTCTACTATTATAGGGTTAAATATTAGAACTAGGGGTATAAATATCTATAATAATAAGTAATTTCATTACTATTTTTATTAGTTATAAGCTAGTATTAGCACGAATACTATTATTAAGTAAAGTTTATAGATAAATCTATATATAAAGTAAAGAGCTTAGATACTATTCTAGGTATAGAGTAAAAGTAACTAAATAGCTAGATATCTCTATACTTATCTTATAGTTATCTTTTTATAAGTAGTTATATAGATTTCGAAGAGATTTCAGTTTTATTATAAAGTTATAGAAGAGTAATAGATTATAGAATACCTAGCTTTTATATCTCGAAATAGGTATTCTATTTTATTCTATCTTTAAAAGGTTCAAAAAAGTTCTGAACCCTATAACCTTAATAGTTACTTTTAGCTATATATATTAAGTTTTAGCTAGTCTTAATAAAACTTTCCCTAACTATTACTATTAAGTCTTCTACTATTATAGGGTTAAATATTAGAACCAGGGGTATACTTATCTATAATAATAGGTAATTTCATTACTATTTTAACTAGTTATAAACTAGTATTAGTATAAATACTATTATCGGGTAAAATCTATAGATAAATCTATATATAGGGTGAAGAGCTTAGATACTATTCCAGGTACAGAGTAAAAGCAACTAAATATAGATTCTATATATTAACTTTAAGTGTAAAAATATATATTAGGTATTACTAATATTTTAACTATTGAATAAGCCTTCTAAGTCTATTCAGAAAAATATCATTAACTTTGAAGATTTTTCTATTGAAGTCGAGAAATAAACTATTTATACTAATATTAATAAATATAATATTACTATTAACTTTCTAGAGTATTTTACATCTACTCTAGTTAGTAATCTAATACTAGTTTCTGCTTATTATATCTCTAAACTAGAATAATTACTTCTTAACCCTAATCTCAAGAATAATAGAATATTAATATTTATATTTATTTTAGCTATTTTCCGTCCCTACTTACTTAATAAAGATAACGAATTTCAAACTTGAAATATATTTCTATATTCTTTCAAGAGGTTTATTTTATTTAGTAGTTTTTGTCAAACTTCTTTTCTTTTAAATAATTTAATTCTTATTACTTCCCTTTATCTTCCCTTTCTATTAATATACTTTTTAGTTTTAGTAATCGTTTCTAAGAATACTTTATTTCTAAGATTTAAACTTAGTATGATTTTATCAAGGAAAATAACCTTATTAGTAGTTTAAACTTTTAGCTATAATATAAGAGTTAATTATGTTAACTTAAAATATTTATTGAGTTATATTTCGTAGAGTTCTTTAATTTATAGGAATATTTATCACTGTTTCTAGCCCCTGAATTTACTAAAATACTTAAATTTAGTAGTATTATAAAGAGAAGAGCTACATTAATAAAGAATCCTACTATTACTACTAGTTTAAGATATCTTTATAGTTATCTAAGGAAGGGTTCTATTTTAAAACCCCTATCTAATAATAATAAAGATAGTTTAACTAGTAACTTTAAAGTAGAAAGTCTAGTACTTAAAGCTATTAATAATAAAAATAAAAAACCCGAGACTATTATAAATAAAAAAGAAAATAGTAAGGAAAACACTGAGGAAATAATTAAGTTTCTTAAGTAATATTCGAAAACTATAACTAGTATTATTAAAAATAAAAATTTAGATTAGAAATTAAGAAACTTCATTAGAGATTAATAATTTTAAATATTTGGTTATTTTTGCTTTGTACCCGCAATAGTATCTAAGCTTTTTACTTTATATATAGGTTAGATTATAAGTTTTACCTTATAATAGTATATATACTAATACTAGCTTATAGCTAGTTAAAATAGTAATAAAATTACTTATTATTATAGATAATTATACCCCTAATTCTGATATTTAACCCTATAATAGTAGAAGGTTTTATAGTAATAGTGAGGGAGAGCTTTATCGAGACTAGGACTTAATATATATAACTAAAAATAACTACTAAAGTTATAAAGTTAAGAATTTTTATGAACTTCTTAAAGATAGAATAAAATAGAGTACTTATAAAAGCTAAGTATTCTGTGATCTATTACTTTTCTATATTTTTTATAATAAAACTAAAATCTCCTCGAAATCTATATAGCTACCTATAAAGAAAGAAGTATAGAATAGGTATAGAAATATCTAGCTATAACTATTATAACTAAAACTATTATTTCATTAAAATAAACTTTAATAAAATTATCCCGAGTATTATAATTAATAAATAACTTATAGATATTTAAAAGAAAATTATCTAGTTAACTTATAATTTACTATACTAAGCTAATAATATTAAGAACTAGGTATTAATTAGGTAATACTTTAATATTGATATATTATTATAATACTAGTTATTAGATATTTTAGAATATTATAGTAATATAATTATAGAGGTTTTAAAAACTATTTAATTATACTAGGAATATCTATATCTATGTTAGTATTATTTATAGATTAACTATAATTAATTAATATATTAAGATTATTTACTAATAAGAATAAAGTAAGTTTTATTATACTTATATAGAGATTATAAGTTAGTTTATATTAATAATAGACAACTTTTATATTAGTAGTATAAAGTCTTATCTTAGAGGTAGGTAAAGCTTAGTAGGGATATTAAAGTTATAGATATTAAGGTTATGATAAATGTTCAAATAGAGTACTTATAGTTAGTAGTAATTGAATATTTCGAGATATTCGAATTATATATAACTATAAAAGTATAAGGGTATAAAGGTATAAACTTATTGTAGAAGGAGTTATTAGTTATTTATTTTCTACGAAAAAGTTAACGCAGGGTAAGTATACTAGTTATAGTTATAAGGGGTTTAGCCCCGGATTTACTAGGAGCTAGTTATAGTAGTTAATAGGGGGGGTAGGAAGGCTGAAGTTATACTTTAGGGGGTAATATATCTACTAATAATCGTAGTAGAGAGCGAGCTATTGGCGCCTCCCATAATTTTAAATATTAGTTTAAAATTATTTAATATTAACTAGTAAAGTTTAGTAATAAATCTACTATTCTAAAGAAAACATTAATTAAGTTTATTTCTTCTAAGAAACGGAAAATTACTAAAAATTATAAAGATTACTTATTCTAAATAAAGATTATTAGAGATTATTGACTAGTTTAAATGATCCTATATATAATATATTATTTAAATTTTACCTTTTCTTAGAAATTCTATTTTTATATTATTAGTATTAGTAGTAGAGATTTGGTTTCTAACTACTACTACTAGTATAAAAGTAGTTTAAAGGGTATATATCTATTAATCTTAAACTAGATATACGAAATATTCAAGAAGTATTTAAAGGTTTTATAAATTCCGGATATTAATAAAATAAATACTTTAGCCTAAGAATTTTTATTTACATTTAACCTTTCTTAGTTAAAGAATAAGAAAGTTAGTAATATAAAGAAATTTACTTATCTTAAATTATAATTATAATAAAAGAAAAATTTCAATATTATTATTACTAAGAATAGAAGTATTTTAGACTTTATTACTAGAACTTCTATAGTTAAATAACTTCTTCTAGTTTAAATAATTTAATTTCCTATTATTTAAGCTATTTATCTTGGGAGGGGCCAATAGCTCGCTTTCTACTGTGACTATTAGTAGATATATTACTCCCTAAAGTATAACTTCAGCCTTCCTACTCCCCCCACTAACTACTATAACTAGTCCCTAGTTAATCTAAAGCTGAACCCCTCGTAGCTATAATTAATAGACTTACCCTATATTAACTTTTTTATAGATAATAAATAACCGATAACTCTTTCCGCGATAACCTTATACCCTTATACCCTTATACCTTTATAACTATATATAATTCAAATATCTCGAGATATTTAATTATTACTAACTATAAGTACCCTGTTTAAATATTTATTATAACTTTAATATCTATAACTTNACTTTAATATCCCTACTAAACCCTACTTACCCCTAAGACAAGACTTTATACTACTAATATAAAAGTTCTCTACTACTAATATAAGCTAACTTACGATTTCTATATAAGTATAATAGGACTTAACCTATTCTTGTTAGTAAACGATTTTGAAATATTAATTAAATATAGTTAATATATAAATAATACTTATACCGACATAGATACTTCTAGTATAGCTATATAGCTTTTAAAACCCTTATAATTATAGTATTATAATATTTAAAAATATTTAGTAACTAATATTATAATAAATTATTGATATTAAAGTATTATCTAATTAATACCTAGTTACTAATATTATAAGCTTAGTATAATAACTCGTAAAATAGCTAGATAACTTTCTTTTAAATATCTATAAGTTACTTTTTAATTATAGTATTCGGAATAATTTTATTAAAACCTAGTCTAATATACTAATAGCTTTAATTATNGAATAATTTTATTAAGACCTAGTCTAATATACTAATAGCTTTAGTTATAATAATTATAGCTAGATATTTCTATACCTATCTTATAATTATTTTTTTATAAGTAGCTATATAGATTTCGAGGAGATTTCGATTCTATTATAAAGGTTATAGAAGAGTAATAGATCACGGAATACCTAGCTTTTATAGGTGTTCTATTTTATTCTATCTTTAAGAGGTTCAAAAAAATTCTTAACCTCAAACCTTAGTAGTTACTTTCAGCTATATATATTAAGCCCTAGCTAGTCTCAATAAAGCTTTCCCTATATAGACTATTACTACGAAGTCTTCTACTACTATAGGGTTAAATATCGGAACTAGGGGTATAATTATCTATAATAATAGGTAATTTTATTACTATTTTAACTAGTTATAAGCTAGTATTAGTACGAATACTATTATCGGGTAAAATCTATAGATAAATCTATATATAAAATAAAAAGCTTAGATACTATTCTAGGTATAAAGTAAAAGTAACTAAATAAAAGCTATTTATCTTATACTACCTATCTAGTTAGTTTTAAATAATTACATTTCTAGACTTTTAGTAATTATAGCTAGTTCTCTAGTTAGCTAATTACTTATATCTTAGCTAGTTCTAGGAAAGTTTAGAATTTATAATTATAATTATAGTACTACTAGCTTTAGGTATTTTCCTTTAGGATAAACTTAGGCTTTTATTTCCGTTTCTTTTAGGAGTTATAAATAATCTTTGATACCTATATAAGTCGATTTCTATATATTTCTTATAGTATCTTACCTGCTTATTTAAAATTCTAAGTTTAAATAATTAATTCTAAGCTAAATGAAAGCCTAATTAGAGAACTTTATTCCCCAGGAATAATTAGATAAATTCTATTAACTTTTCTCTTTTTATATTACTACTATAAAAACCTTTTATCTAAAATAAAAATAGATTTAAGTTACTTATATATATATTTAAACAGATAGGAAATTACTTTAAGTAGTGTTTTCTATTATTTTAGCTAACCTTGAAAGTATTACGTATAGATTTATAAAGTCGAGAAATACTCTAAATTGTTTGAATTCTACTTAAGTTAGATTTTTGGTGAGTTTATTTACTAGTGTTATATCTATAAATATATAAACTACTTTAAAACTACTTTTTAAGTATTCCTAATAAAGCTATATCTATTAAATATCTATATATCAAAGTCTAATAGATAGGTATTTATTATCCGAGATTACTAATCTAATAGCTTAGTAATTATTATAATAAATTCTTTAAATATTTCTAAGGTTAAATTTAATATCTCGAAATAGTCTATTTAGTATTATAATTTCTTTCAAAATATATTCTAAGTTAAGAAGTTCTATTTTAATTACTAATATTATTATAGTATACTATTAAATAGTTTTCTATTAGATTAGTTTTCTAAATAAAGAAATAATATAACTATAATTTAATCTTTAAGTTTCTTTATAGTTTATAAATAAAATACTTCTAGTAACTAAAAATATTTAGAATATCATATTAATACCTACTAAGTTACTAAATTATAATACTAGGAGTCTTATTCTATAGAAATATTAAATTATATAATTTATAATATCCTAGTATTTTTAAGAAAGATTTGTAAAGTATTCCAAAAGTAGAAAATATATAAATAAGATATCTAGTTATATTATAATAGAAATATAAATAATTAAATTAAATCTTATCTAGTATATATAAATTTCCTAAAATATAATCTAACTAGTATTTATAGTAAAAGTTATTACTAGAAATAGTATTATTAGAATTAAGTTATAATTAAGACTAAAATACTTAGTAATCTTAGTAATATATATATTATAAATTAAGTAAATCTTATAATACCTATATTTTCTAATTTCTTAAACTTCTAGGAAATATTTAACAAGACCCTATTCTTTAAATTTATAAATATACTTAATATTTCTAATTATCTCGAGAGTTTATTTTTCAGCTACTTTATAACATAAAAGAAGAATATTATCTTTATAAAATAAGATAAAAATATTTAAACTCTTTTTTCAAATAAATAAAGTTCTTCTAGGTATAACTAGAAACCTAATAACTTAAAAGTAACATAAGAAGTTTTATACTAAAGAAAAAGTATATCTCGAAATTCTTAAAAAAATATACTTAAGTTCTATATAATATTTTATAGCTTTAAATCTATAGTGATTTGACTATTATTAGAAATCTATTAAAGCTTTTTATAGTATTAAGAAATATATTAATAATATTAAACTAGAAAACCTTAAAGTTAAACTATATTATAATTACTATAGTTACCTACAAAGTTCGGCTAGCTAGTATTATTATATATATATAGTTTATAATAGATTAACTAGTTATATATCTTTATATATATAAATCCTTATTTTATACTATTGTAAAAAACTATCTATATCTATTTTATAAGTAAAAGTTTATTTAAGAAATAAAGGTTTATTTCTAGTATCCTAGTAATCTATTTCTTACTAAGTATTCTTCTCTTTTAAATTTATAATATTAGTTTTTACTATTTTAATAAAGGATTTTTATAATAGTTCTAGTAAGTTAGTAATATTTTTCTAAATCTTTAATAGTATAATTAGTTAATTAAAGTATATTCGAACTTTAATAGAAAGATCTTTTTTCTTTAATACTATACTTTAGATAATCAGGAACATTATTCAGAAGTTAAAACTATTTCTATTTAGCTTTTATTACTAATTAAGTAAATAAGTATTAGTAAAACTATCCTATTTATACTTTAAGAAATATAAGATACTACTATTATATTCTTGTAAAAAAAACTATCCTATTTATACTTTAAGAAATATAAGATACTACTATTATATTCTTTTCAAAATTATTCTATAATTACTAATAGTAATCTCTAGTTTTAATTACTATCATTATTTATTTCTTTATTATTAACTAGGTTCCTAAATAGTTAAAAATCCTAACCTAATTAGTTAAAGTTTAAAACTATATTTTAGTCTATCTAAAGTTAGCTAAATAGAAGTCTTAAAGTAGTTACTTCTACTTTTAATTAAAATAAATATCTTTTCTTAATTAGTTAGATCTTTAATTTTAAGTATATTATCTAGTTTTCTAGCTATTAGTATATTTCCTAAATTCTAATTTTTACCTAGGATTATTATATCTAGTTATTATTTATTAGAAATCTAAATAGTATTATAAGTTTAAGTATTAGTTTAAGTATCATTAAACTTCTCTTATTAATCTTAGAAACTAATTTTAAATTTAACTTAATATTTTAAGTTATTTCTAGTACTAATAGGATAGTTAATAGAAAAGAAATTTTCTTCTTAAGTATTCTTATTATTCTAAAATCTCTAAGTATTTAATAAATAAAGTTATCTTTTTCTTTAGTAATTAACTTAACTAGTAGTTTTATAATCTTTTTTATAGGTATTTTATATAAGTTTTAGTTTAAATAAAATCTTATTTTATTAAATCTAATATATGAAGTAATAAAGATTTTTTCAAAAATAAAAATCTACATCCTATATAAATTATTAGTATTTAAAATGTAATTTACTAG
This sequence comes from Colletotrichum trifolii, assembly GCA_004367215.1. Classification (NCBI taxonomy): domain Eukaryota; kingdom Fungi; phylum Ascomycota; class Sordariomycetes; order Glomerellales; family Glomerellaceae; genus Colletotrichum; species Colletotrichum trifolii. The sequence continues at coordinate 20,649 of RYZW01000340.1, forward strand.
GTATCTAATATATCTTCTTAGTTTAACTTTAAATAACCTTTTTAAAATATTTTATTTATAGCATCTCTTAAGTAAGTATACTCAATAACTATATATATAAATCTATCCCTAATAAGATTATAAGTCTTAATAAAAACTTATAATATATTCTAGTATTTATTAACGAAAATACTACTTATACGAAGCTTTTTTAACTTTATATAGTAATTTCTAGTTATTTTAAATATTTAGAGATATATTATATAGTATAACTATTACTTGAATTAATTTTACTTATAGTTTAAGTAGTAATCCTATAGTTTCTTTCATTTGTATTTCTTAAATAATTAGCTTTTTTCTAGTATACTTACTTAATCTAACTCACTTTTTAGTACAAGAGAAAAATAGTTTAAGATTAATTCTTTATTTTATTATTTATTACTAGTTACTAGTTTCTCTATTAATTACTATTACTATTCTCTTAATATCTTATTAAATCTTATAAATTAAAAGACGTCTCTATTTCTTTACCTATCTTTTAAATATTAATTATATTTAAAAGGTTGAATCATAGGGTTTATTAAGTAGTATAAATAAAAAGAGAAAAAGAGAAAGTTTGTTTTTAATAATAAATACTTAAGAGTTACTTATATATATTCTAGGGAGGTTAAATAGATTTTTCATAATATAAAAGAATAGGTAAACTAAGTATAATCCTGAAATTTATTTAGAAATAACCTATTAAGAATAAGCTATTATATAATAAAAGTAATCTAATTACTTTAGTTTTATAATTCTTATTCCCTTAATATTAAAAACTAAATATTTAAGAGTAGTTTATCCTAGATATCTTATTTAAAAATACTATATATAAGTATTATTAGATTTTAGCTCTAAAAAGCTATTTTAGAGTATAGATAAGAAAATAGAATACTTAGTAATTCTAAGATAATACTAGAAATACTTAAATAGATTATAAAGTAGTTCAAAATAAGCTTATATTTAAGGAAAGTAAGGTTATATTTTCTGAAAAGCTATTTTATAATAATAGAATACTTAATTAAACTAAACCTAAAAATATAACCTAATTTTATATATTAAATCCTAGTTTTCCTAAGGAATAGAATTTCTAAGATATTATTAATATAGAAGCTTTTAATATAATGAATATTATCTAATATTAAATTAAGTATATTCTTCTTATTTAAACTATCGAGGATTTTCTTAATAATTCTCTTATTCTTTCTAAGTATAGGAAAATTAGCTAAATTATATCACACTAAATCTATTCTTTTACTAAACTTAAAAGATTCTTTTTTAAAGAAATTTATTAAATTAGTAATACATATTATTTTATAGTTATTAAAGACTCCCGCTTAACGTAGTAGTTTAACATCTAGCTAGCTCTTACTATTACGGTAAGAGTAGTAGGTTCGAATCCTGTGGTAGGTAAGCGTGACTAGTAGTTACGTGCTTTCTAATTATATAAACTATATAGTAACTACTACTAGCTATTACTAGCTTTTACTAATAGCTATTAATAACTAGTAACTATTAATAATTAGTAGTAAGTATTACTAGCTAGCTAGCTAGTATCTAGTATCACGTAATTATAATCTTTAAAGAGTAACTACAATAGATATAAGCTTATACTTTCTTTTTATATACTTTCTATATTTATTAGCTATTATATTAACTAACTATATCTTACTACTTTAAGTTTTTCTCTATATAACAGTTCCTTAGAACTAGTAATATCTAGTAGGTAAATAAAGTAAAAGCTAAGTATAAGGATATACCTTATAGCCTATATAGAGAGCTAGGATAACTAGGATCGGATTACTATATATATATATAGATCATATAATATAGTAGCCTCAGGCTACTATAAGATAAAAGCTTTCTTATAACTATTACTAGTTAGCCTATTAAGTTAAAGTTTTATAACTTATAAAGATTTACTTTTTACTATTACTCCTTCCCTTACTAAGCCTTTAGCTATTCCCTTATAATTCTTTAACTTCTATTTCCTAGAAGGGTAAGGCTAGGATTTTAGTAATAGTTCTATTATAATGAATAACTAGTAAACGTATAGTCGCCAAACGCTCAGCGGAAAATTCAGTATCCTAAGTAATAGTACCCGCTGAAAACTCTGCCGAACCTACTACTATAGGCAAATATATAGCAATAGTATTACTTGAATATATAACACTTATACTACCTGAACCTCAAATAGTAATTATAGTAGTACTCATATACTTCCTCGAATAATAGTCCTCCTTTATAGAGATAATATTAACTTAATTATCTAGTAGTAAATGTATAGTAACCCCTACGCTATCAGTTCACGAAATAACTACTATTAACTATAAGGATTACTCAAAACCCCCTAGTTACCTATATAGCTTCTTTTATAAAAGTACTACCCTATACGAAATCGAGGATTAGCTAATAGCGATTCAAGATAGCTATACTCTATACCTAAAAGTCTCTATAATATATAAAATTCAGTAAGTTATAACTAAGTTAGTATATAGTTTATAGACCTAGTAGCGTAACTACTATTATACCTTATATAATCCTATATAGGCTGATTTTATAGTATTTGCTCGCTATTTATTAACTAACCATATACTATAAGAATTATACCTCTATAATATACTTCATATACTTCGATATAAAAACTAGTTTTTACTAAAGTTTTATACTAAATAATTAGCTATTTATAAGGCTTTAGGTATCCCTATAGAGATATTGAAACCTTATACTTTTACCTTCTTCTATTACCTTAAAGCTAGATTATAGTAGTATTTATAATACTAGAAGTTTAATAACTAAGTATTTAGGGTAATAGCCCTAGTAGCTAAGTATTTATAGGAAACGTTATAGCCTCATAAAAGCTTTAGTAGTATCGGGACTACTACTGAGGGGTTAGTAGCTAAACGCTATAGGGAGACTAACACTCTAGAAAACTCCCTAGCGAAAAAGCTACGCCTTAAAAAACGTAGACGCTTTAGAGAATATAAGTACCTTAAAAAGCACCTTAAAAGCTACCCCTTATACGAAATATATAACAAGTTAGGCTATACTATAGCTACTTATTACTATAATACATTCTGTGTATTTTACTAGAAACTAGGCTACCCTATAAAGGTTTACTACAAATACCTCACTAAAAGCTTAAAAAACCCCTAAAGCTATATAGAGCCTGGGGCTATATAGTATAATAAAAGTACCCTATAAAAGTTTACTATAAGCACCTTACAGAATACTTCACCGAAATATCCCTAGAGCTATATTAAGCCTAGGCTAGGTAAGTAGCCTACTAGTATATTTACTGCGAGTATTTCGCTGAGGATTTACTAGAAAATCGCTAGAACTATATAGAGCCTAGGGCTATATAGTAATAAAAAAGCTTAGAAAAGTTTACTGGCGAATATATACTAATACCTCGGTAGTCTAATTACTTATAAAAAACTTTATATACCTAATTAGTAATAGGAAGCCTCGCTATTACAAGAAGGGGTTAGATACTTTAAGTTTAGCCCTAAAAATCCCTAGTTAATATACTAAAGCTTTGCTGATAGGTAAGAGACCTCGTAGGGTTAATATACCACACAAGAAGCACTATTAGCTTAATATAGTAATAAGAACCTCACGTATTAATATATACGTAAGATAAAGACCTTTATATGTTAATATACGTATAGGATAACTCTTATATATTAATATATATATAGGATAAATAACCCGAGAATCCTTTTATTATCAATTGCTAAATAGTTAGAAAACAGCTAGCAAAGCCATTTTTTCAAAAAGCAGCTATATAGTATTTATAAGCTTTAAGGCTTAAAGTTTATAGAGGGGGGGATAGTTATAAAGATATACTTTATAGCTTATATAGAAAGCTAGGATAGCTAGGATCGGATTATTATATATATATAGATTACGTAATATAGTAAACTCAGGCTATTATAAGATAAAAGCCCTCTTATAGCTACTACTAGTTAGCTTACCAAGTTAAAATCTTATAATCTACGGAAACCTACCTTTTACTATCACTCCTTCCCTTACCAGGCTTTTAGCTATTCCCTTATACCGAAAACTAGGTATAACTACTTTTAAAGGGTCCCGGAGAAGTATATAACTTTAAATAGATCAGAGACTTTTAATATAACTACTATAGTTATTAAAAACTATATTCTTTAAAAATATATAAAGTTTTTAAGTAATTAAAAAAAACCCTAGGGGAACTTGAATTAATTTTTCGAGGAATATAAAATTAATACTAATATATATTAAATTAGAAACATAATAGCTACTACTAGATTTATTATTCAACAAAACTAATTTAATTTTCAAAGTATCTAAAAAAGCTTCTTTAGTTTTACTAGTATACTTTTTAAAGTTTAGCTATTCTTTTTTAACTAGTTTCTATTCTAAAACATAGAGTTTAGAATTATTCACTTTATCAATAATACTATTTTAAGTAGTAACTAATATTTAAATATAAAAGAATCTAGTATATAAACTAGTAATAGTATATTTAATATACTTATAACTTTCTAGAAAATACAAATAGTTCTTAAAATCGTATAAGTATTTTATTTTGATTTAAATTATATCTAACTTTTCTATAAGAATTACTTATATAGAAAATACTTTACTGTAATTCTTAATTAAGCTTTTATTAGTATAAAACAAACCTATGAAAATCTCTCTATATTTAGCTAAAATCCTAATATTAAAATTTAAAGTTTCTCTTTTTATAATATATTAATACTAAATTATAGCCTATCTAGGTAAAATATATTAAATAAATATTTAAAATTATTCTTTAATTATAAGGATTTTTTAAATCTCTAGGATATTATATATAACTACTTAGAAGTAAATAGTATATTACTTATTATATTATACTAGACTAGAGATATTCGAATTAGTTTTCTTAAAAACTTTCTTATATTTAATTCAAATATATTATTATATAACTAAACTATTTTAAGTATATTAATATTTTAGAATTCTTAGGAAAGCTCAAAAAGATATATTATTAGTATTAAATAGTTCTATTTAAATAAATATTAGAAAGCTATTATAAATAGTAGTATTAATTTATATCTAAATTAAATTATAATACTTCTTTATCTCTTTATAACTAAATTCTTAAATTATTTAAAACTTAAGATCTATTATATAGTAGTTAAAAATACTTTTAATATAAAGAATTTAAAGTTTAGTATTTCTAATTCTTTCTTAAGTAGTATTTCCTTAAGTAAACTATTAGTTAAATTTAAATAGTTAAAGTATTTGTAAAATATTAGAAATAGATTAAATATCTAGATTAATATGTTACTAGGTATTTTAACTAGTTATATAGAAATATAGTATAATATATGAATAGTTAAAATTAGAGCTATTAGATAGCTTTATTATTATATTAAGGTTACTAGTAATTAAGTATATTATTTTTAAGTAGTTTATTAAAGAACTAATAAGATAGATTAAAAATATTTCTTTTCTATTTATTAATTATAAGTAGGGATAGGCTAATAGCTCGCTCTCTACTACGACTATTAGTAGATATATTACCCCCTAAAATACAACTTAAGCCCTCCTACCCCCCTACTAACTACTATAGCTAGCCCCTTATTAATCTAAGGCTAAACGTTTTATAACTATAGCTAGTATACCTACCTTATATTAACTCTTTTAATAATAAATAACTAATAACTCTTTCTATAATAACCTTATACCCTTATACCCTTATATTCTTATAACTATATATAACTTAAATATCTCGAGATATTTAATTACTACTAGCTATAAATACTCTATTGAAATATCTATTATAACCTTAATATCTATAATTTTAATATCCTTACTAAGCTTTACTTACCCTTAAAAGAAGATTTTATACTACTAATATAAAAGTTCTTTACTACTAATATAAACTAACTTATAATCTCTATATAAGTATAATAAGACTCAGCTTACTTTTATTAATAAATACTTTTAATATATTAAGTATAGCTAGTACATAAGTAATATTTATATAGATATAAATATTTCTAATATAACTAGATAACTTTTAAAACCTATATAATTATAATGTTATAATATTCTAACTTTCTAGTAATAGGAAGGGCTGATAGCTCGCTCTCTACTACGACTATTAGTAGATATATTACCCCCTAAAATATAACTTTAACCCTCTTACTCCCCCTACTAACTACTATAGCTAGCCCCTAATTAATCTAAAGCTAAACCTTTTATAGCTATAATAGCTAATATACCCGCCCTACATTAAATTTTTTACAGATAACAAATAACTAATAACTCCTTCTATAATAACCTTATATCTTTATACCTTTACGCTTTTATATCCTCATAGCTATATATAATTCGAATATCTCAAATTATTCAATTACTACTAACTATAAATACTCTATTTAAATATTTATTATAACTTTAATATCTATAACTTTAATATCCCCTAGACTAAGCTTTACCTACCCCTAAGATAAGATTTTATACTACTAATATAAAAGTTCTCTACTACTAATATAAACTAACTTATAATCCCTATATAAATATAATAGAATTTAACTTACTCTTATTAGTGAATAATCTTAATATATTAATTAATTACAACTAATAGCTAACTTACGAATAATACTTATATAAATATAGATATTCCTAATATAACTAGATAACTTTTAAAACCTCTATAATCATATTACTATAATACTCTAAAATATCTAGTAATTAGTATTATAATAATATATGAATATTAAAGTATTACTTAATTAATACCTAATCCCCGATATTATTAGCTTAGTATAGTAAATTATAAGTTAGCTAGATAATCTTCTTTTAAATATCTATAAACTACCTATTAATTATAATACTTAGGATAATTTTATTAAAGTTTATTTTAATAAAATAATAGCTTTAATTATAATAGTTATAACTAGATATCTCTA
>RYZW01000340.1:27695-40250 GCA_004367215.1 Colletotrichum trifolii
AGTACCCTGTAATACGAGTGGGGTAGAATATTCTAGAGAATATTCAACTGTAAGTCGAGTACTACTATAAGGTAAACATTTATAGCCTAATATTTTAATACCCCCTCTTTTACCCTATAGTAGTAAAAGATAAATAAGTGAAAAAAATGGGTAAAATAATAGTAAAAATAACTATATACCTATAGGTATTATAGGTAACTATTCTGTGGTACCCTATAAAAGAAAAGAGGTACTAAAAACAATCTATAGTACCTATAATAAGTACTATAATATAGAATTATAGTACTAAGAAATAGGCTAAAAATCCCAGTAAAATTACTGAGTATTTATAGCACTATTTAGGCTTATTAGCCTAAGAGATTCGGCGAATTTGGGCCTAGGAAGAGGTTTAGTTAAGCTATTAGTAAGCATTTCAGAAGTTAAGAGATATTTAACTTCTATATTACCTAATAAAACCTCTTAGTAAGTGAAAAAATAGTTGATAGCTATATATTTAGTATACTAGTAATACTCTAGGTTATAGGCTAGAGCTAAAGCCCTACTATTATTAGTATAAATAGTAAGAAGCTTTATAGGAATATTTAGCTCTAAAAATAAACCCTATAACTATTTAGTTTTTCTAATAGTCTCTTAAAAACTATTAAATTCAGCTTTAGTAGTAAATAAGGCTACTATAGACTATTTTTTTAATTTCTACGAAATAGGGCTATTATTTATAGTAAATATATAGCTTCTAGTGGATTTTCAAGTACTATAGTAGCTAGCCTAATCCGAATCAGTATAGTCTATTAAATTTATAGTAAGACCCCCTCTATAAATAAGTACTAAATTAGTAGTAGTAGATAGGTACCTAAATATACCTATAACTATTTTCAGGAGTTTTTTAGTAGGTCTATATAGGAACCTACTAATAAAAATTACTAAAAAAGCTAAATTAGGCCTAGTTATAACTATAGTATATATAAGGCTACTAACTAGGTACTAATATTACTATAATAAATTCTTTTAGGGCTATAATTAGGATTTTCTTTTATAAGAGATAAATCCTTTAAGACCCTAGGATTAAGAGGGAATTAAGAAGACTTTATAGCAGTTAAATTATTCTCAGATAATAACTGCTTAATATAGTAGGCTTGAGATACTTGTAGACTTTTTAAGCTTAATTTTGAGTAATACTAAGCCTTAAAAAATAAGATATTTCCCCTAAATCTTCTATATTAATAAATCTTTTTAGAGAAGATTTAAATCTAGTTATAGTAGTTAGATTTTATCCGAAAATAACAAAATTATCTCTATAAGTAACTAGATAAATAGGATTATTGAGCCTATTATTATAATTAGTAGCTTTATTAGATTTTAGGGGTAAAAATCCTAAATCTTTAAGAATTTTCCGAATTTTCTTTTACTACTATCTAGGGCTCTATTTAAGTCTATATAGAGCTTGTAGTAGTAATAAAACCTATTCTAAATTAGGGTTAAACCCTATAATACTTAGATTAGGAAGTTTTTCGAAAAATTCGATAAAAGGTAGTTAAGAGATTTCAATATAAATCTCTTCTTCTAAATCCCTATATAAAAAAGCTCTAACTATATTAATATAGTAAATCTTCTAGTTTTTAGTTATAGCTATAGCTAAAAGGGCTTTAATAGTAACTAGATTAAAGCTTATAGTAAAGGTCTAGAAATAATCTATACTATATTTTTACTAAAAGCTTTTAGCTACTAAATAGGTTTTATATTTATTAATAGTCCTATCTAGGTTAAGCTTACGCTTAAAAACCTATTTCATAGCTATAGGCTTTTTCGTGGGATTTTCATTTAAGAGCTATTTAGTAGGAATAGCTTTAAAAACCCTTTAGTTAATTAGCTAGCTAATCTTAATATAAATAGCTTTAAGCTAATTATCTTTTTCAGTACTATTTGGAGCCTATTTTAGTATCTAAAGCTCTAAATAAGTAGTAAAAGTATAAAGTATAGAAGACCTTATTAGAGGTAAAGCTTCTATAATCACTATAGTAAACTCTAAATTATTAATACTAGAGTCTAAAATAATAAGAAGTACCCCCCCTACTATAGTATTAACAAATTTAAAATAAGCTGTAAAAACTAACCTAGATTTATAAAGTCTAGTTAGTATAAAAATAAAAGCGATTTTAGAAGTATCCTTATAAGATATAAAAGAGCTTTCTTCTACAAGAATAGTGAATTTATCACTATTTTTATATTTTTCAGAAAAGTAGTATACTAAAACTTTAGTACTTATAAGCTTCAAAGCCTATAAATTAAGCTTATTATTTCTTTCAGGGAAGAAATAATTAAATAAAACCTATAAGGGGGTAATTAAAAGTCTCGTTATAGTAGTTAAATTAACTAATTTAACTACTATAGATATAATAGTATCCCAAATATAGAAAAGTAGCTTTTCTGAAAGTAAAATAGTATAGGTTTTTTCGATTAAAACCCTATTAATATGCTCTGTAATACTATTTTATTCGGGGGTATAGGGTATTAAAGCCTCTATAATAATACTTTTTTCTTTTATATAACCCTCTAAAAGTTTAAAGTTAAATTCTCGGCTATTATCGAGGTATAGGGTTTTAGGATAATACCCTAGTTAAGTCTTATAATACTCTAATTAAGCTATAATATAGCTAAAAGTATCATCCTTTTTAGCTATAAAATCTATAGCCCTATAAGAGATATAGTTATCAGTATAGGGAATAGCGTAATTATTCCTAGTATTACTAGTAAAGCTTACTTTAAGCAAATCAATATAGATTTGATAAAGTAGTTCTATAGCTTTATTATAGCTAACTTTTAACTATTGCCTAACTATTTTGCTTTTAGCATAGTTACAGCACTATAATTTAACTTCTTTTAACTAATTTATAGGTATCCCTTCTATAATTTTAGCTATTTTAGCTAAAAAGGGATAACTAAAATACCCTAGGTAACGATACCACTCTATAGTAATAGTTAAAGCCTCTATATTTATAGGGGTACTATTAACTATAAAAGCCTCGAAATCTACTATAAAACCTTCTATAAATTAAGAGAAACTCTATAATTTAGTAGATGAATCAACTAAATTTTTAGAAAGCTCTATATTACAGCTAGTAGATACCATAGACCCCACTAAACTATAATCAGAATTATCTAAAAATTTAGCTAATTTTAATACTAGTATAACATTTATACTATATTTTTAGAAAATTTCCTTCTATATTTTCTAAAAAGGTTAAGAATTATAGTAACCTTTGATAAGTAAAGACTCTATAGTCTTTTTAGCTATAAATAAATAAAACCTATCTTATAAATTCAGAGCTATAAACGGGTTGTTTTCAGCGTCATATAAGATATTATCCCTAATATAACTACCCTTATTATAGTATAATACTCTAGAAAAGATATTAATAGGAAATTCTAGAATATAAAAAGTATTAGTTAATTTTATAGTATTTATAAAACCCCTATAGTAAATAAGTAGTTCTATAATACTTATACTAGAAAGGTTTACAGGACCCCTACTTATAAATACAGAAACTAGGTTCTATAAAGTATCTATTTTAGTAAAAAACTAAAAACTATTGGCTATGTAAATAATAAAACCTATATTATAAAACTAACAATTCTTATTAGGTTAAAATACTATAAGTTTAGAAGTTTTTTTAATACCTAATAAAGAATTTTCCTAATAAGTAGTACTTATAAGTACTATAAAAACCTCATTTATAGAACTCTTAAACTCTATTTTAGTTATTATAACTAAAGCTATAGAAGTTACAAAAACCCTAGGGGTAAACTTTTTCTAGCCTTCAAGAAGCTTCGAATCTTTCGAATAATCCTTTCGGTAGGATTTACCTCGTTTAGCGCTTTTTTTAGCACTATAAATAGAACTTTTAAATCCATTTTTAGATTTTTCGGCTTTTTCAGAAAAGTTAAGTATAGTAGACTTTCTAAAGGGCTTTTTAGTAAAGCTGTTCTATATAGGGGTATCGATTTCCTTATAGTTTTCATCTAAAATATTAACTATAAAAACCTGAAAAGTAAAAGGCTCTTTTAGCTTTAAATTAGACCTTTAACGCTTTAACTATACAGGGAAAAAGCACTATAAAGCCGCTATAAAAACGGTTATTTAGTCGATATTATCTATGTTAATACCTATAGTAACTAACTTAGATAAATAGCCCTTAAAAGTACTAATAAATTCAGTAAGGGAGCTATAATTTTCGAATTTTATAGCGTGAAATTCGAGATATAGCTATTAATGAAGAATAGGACTAGTACCCTTATAACTAGCCTTTGGGGTAATTATAGTTATATAAGGGTCTTAAGAATTAAAAATAAGGCTTAAAGGCTCTACTATAATATTTTGCTAAATAAGTAATAGAGCCTGAACCTTCTGTGATTCTAATATAGCCTTATAGGTTTCCTCGTTTTCGAAAAATTCAAATAAATTTAGAAGCTTGAAATAGAGCTTCAGAGAACAAAACTAGGTAGACTAGTTTTTAGCCCCTATAAACCTTTATTTTTCAGGTATGAAATAGCTTGTAATAGCCTTAATAGTATTAGCTATAGCTATGAATATAGCGAAGTAAATAGCTGAAAGGCTCTATAAATAGCTAAGAATTTAGCTAAGAATAGGCTTAAATACTACTCAATAGCTAAGTAGTAAAATACTGATATAGAAAATTAGTTAAAAAGCCTAAATACTACTTGATAGCTAAGTAGTATTACCAATATAATAAATCGGATTTTCAAAGGCTAAAAATACTACTAATAATAGTAGTAATAATACTAATATAGAAGATTGGTAGTTCGATTTTCGAAATAGTTTCGATTTCGATTTCGATTTCGATTTCGGTTCGAATAAGTCGAATAAGTACCCTATAAAAGTAGTAGGGTAATGTCGAAATAGTAACTCTAGGGTTACTAGTAAGTCGAAAAGAGGAGGCTCGGATAACTGAATATATGCAATATCTTTATATCGAATATTGTATTAGCCGATAAAAATAGTCGAAACTTTTCGTGATATATCGGATAATTCGATTAACGAGTTTCGCTTAATTTGATAAAATAGATCTCGAAACTCGATAGAATAATATAGCTCTGGGCTTATAACCTATTAAAAGGTAGGTAGGTATATAGCTTATATCTAGTAAAGAGATACTTTATATTAAAAGTATATATACTAAATATTCTTAGGGGAAAAGAAAATAGTATAAAAAAGTGAATAATAGTTATATTTAGTAAAAGAATATTATTATTAGTTAATCTAAATATATACTAAAAGATAGTATAAAAGCCTTCTTTTATAGTACTACTTTTAGTTCTAGAATATTCTAATTAGTAATTAATAGAATATTCTAGTATATAGGCTTGCGTAAGCAATTACGAATACCAAAGTTAATTACTAGCAAGTACCCTATAAAAAGAACGAGGTAGAATATTCCAGAGAATATTCAACGGTAAGTCGAGTACTACTGTAGGGTAAATACCTATAGCCTAATATTTTAATAATACTTAATCTCTAATATTATTAGCTTAATATAGTAATATATAGGATAACTAGATAATTTTCTTTTAAATATCTATAAATTACTCTTTAATAGTAATATTCAGAATAATTTTCTTAAAGCTTAGTCTAATATACTAATAGTTTTAATTATAATATTTGTAGCTAAATATATCTATACTTATTTTATAGTTGTTTTTTATAAGTAAATATATAGATTTCAAGGAAATTCCAGTTTTATTATAAAGATTACAGAAGAGTAATAGATTATAGGATACCTAGCTTTTATATTTTAAAGTTATAAGAATAGGTATAGTACTAAGGCTACTATACGACTCTGCTAGCTAGCGTATAACTCTACTAGTTTATGTAAAATATAACTATCCTATTTATACGTATTCGAATACTTCATTCTAGTTTAAATAAGACATACTTTTCAACAACTTACTTTCAGACCGTATACCATATTATTTATTTATCACAAAAGTAAGTATTTTATTTTATTCTATTTTCAAGAAGCTTAAAAAGGGTTTTAACTCTATAACTTTAATAGTAATGTTAAGCTATATATATTAAGCCCTAGTCTTAACAAAGCTTTCCTCAACTATTACTATAAGGTTTTCTATTACTATAGAATTAGATATCAGAACTAGGGGTATAATTATCTATAACAATAAGTAATTTTACTACTATTCTTACTAGTTATAAGCTAGTATTAGTATAAATACTATTATTAGGTAAAATTTATACTTCAATCTATATATAAAGTAAAGAGTTTAGATATTATTCTAGGTATAGAATAAAAGTAACTAAAGCTTTTTTCTTAATAAAGCTTAAGTAACATAATATAGCTAAAACCTCTAATATAAATATTCCAACTTCTCTAAATTAATTTTAAAAATAAAGCAAAATTCTTTTTAATTTTCCTAATTTATATTCTTTAAATAGAAAGAAAGAAAAAAGAAACTATATAAGTAAAGAATACTTACTAGTATACTACTAATAAGTTACTAAATAGATATATTATATTCTAAAGTATTATATTATTATTATAATTAGTAGTTGTATTGAAGGTCTCTGATCTATTTAAAGTCATATGCCTCTCCGGGACCCTTTAAAGGTAATTGTACCTAGTTATTGGCTCTTGCCTTATTTACCATATAGATACTACTAGTACTAAGGAACTATCTAAATAGAAGAAACTTTAGGTAGTAAATACGGTTAGTTAATATAATAGGTAATAAATAGGGAAGATATAACAAGCCTATCTATTATAGTTACTTTTTAAAAATCGTAGTTATATAATACTAGATACTAGCTAGCTAGTAATACTTATTACTAGCTATTAATAGTTATTAGTTATTAATAGTAGGTAGTAAGTACCGATAACTAGTAATAGTTACTATATAGTTTACGTAATTGGAAAGTATATATATATATATACCTACTAGTTATACTTACTTGCTATAGGATTCGAACTTACTACTCTTACTATAATAGTAAGAGCCAGCTAGACATTAAACTACTACGTTAAGCGGGTATATAATAATATAATAAAATAAATACTAATATAATATAACAAGTAATTAAAGCAATCTAAGTTAGGGATAGAATATAACTCTTACTATACTATATTAAGATAAATCAGGTAAAAAAAACTTAACTAGGTAATTTCTAAATATTAAATCATTAATATACTAAACTTACGAAATATTATATTATATATCCCTATAAATATCTACTTAGCATTTCCTTTTAATTTTATTAAATAGGTAGAATTTAGCTTATTATTATCCTAATAATATATAGATATATATTTCAACCCTATCTAAGTCTTTACTAGAGAAAATAGTAAACTTTTAATAAAAGAGTTAAAGACCTACTAGTAGCGAAGGATACTTTAAAATAAAAATATAATTATATTTAAGTAGTTAAATAAAAGAATTATAATATTCTAATATAAGAACTTTTAAAAAGTCTTTTTAATAATAAAACTATACTATAATTTATATTAGAATATAGAAATATTAGAAAGAAATAGATTATATATAATAAATAAAAAATATAGTATATAGTTTAAAAGTAGGTTATTGAAAAGTATATCTTCTTCTAACTAGAATAAAGTATCCGAATACACTTAAATAGAATGGTTATATCTTATACAAACTACTAGATTAGAGTAGTAGCTAGTAGAGTTGTATAATACCCTTAGTATTATACCTATTCTTATATACCCCCCTAGTAGTAAAACTACTAGAAATACCTTTATATTATTCAAGTAATATACTAAATAAATAGAATAAAGGTAAATAGCTTCTTAAAATAAGTCCCTAAGTACTTAAATAAATAGTATTAATAAAATCCTTATAATCTATTATATATTTAACTATCTTTATTAAGTATTAGTAAGAGTAATTAGTTAGCCTCTTCTAAAGTCACTAGTAATCTAATTTCTTTATATACTATAAATAAATTATTTATTAATTTTTTACCTACTATATTTCTTTCTTCTTTTCTATACTAATATTTTTAATAGTTACCCTTTTACTTATAAATAATTTACTTTAGTAATATAGATTTTATATATTAGCTTTAAATATAATAATATATATAAGTTATTACTAATATTCTAACTATAAGAATAGTTTCTTAAGTTTATTAAGTATAATACTATTATACCTATTTCTAAATAATATAATATTACTAGTAACCTTTTAAAATATCTTATATCCTCTTCTACTAATTATCTAGTACTAGTTTTTATTAACTATATTTCTAAATTAGAATAATTACTCCTTAATCCTAATCTAAAGGATAACTAAAAATTATAATCTAAAATTACCTCAGGTATTTTTCACTTTTATTTACTTAATAAAGATAATAAATTATAAACCTAAAATACTTTTCTATATTCTTTTTAAGAAATTTTTTTTATTTAGTAATTCTTATCTAATTATTTCTTATTCAAGATATTTAATTATCATTTATTTCTTTATTCTTCTTTTTCTATTTAAATATTTATTCTCCTTAGTAGTTTTATCTAAAAGTATTTAATCTCTAAAATCTAAGTTTAGGTTAATTCTATTAAGAAATAAAACTCTATCAATATTTTAAATTTCTTAAATTAGTATAGGGATTAGTTAATTTAACTAAGATTATTTATTTAGTTATATTTTAAACATTTCCCTAACTTATTTAAATGTCTATTATTATTTTCTAAACTCTCTAAAATACTAAAGTTAAGTAATATCGCGAAGAAAAATACTACTTTATCTAAAAATCTTATTACTAGAATTAGTTTAAAATATCCTTGTAGTTATCCAAGGAAAGCTACTACTCTAAAACCCTTTTCTAATAATAAAAAAGATAACTTAACTAGTAACCCTTAAAAAGAAATACCTAAACTTACTAGTAATAAAAATAGAGTACTTAAAACTATTACTAATAAAGAGGAAAATAATAATAAAGATAACGAGGAAGTAGCTAAACTACTTAAGAAATATATAAAAATAACTATTAATATAATATATAAATCCTCTCGGATTAGAAACTAAGAAGTTTTATTAAAGATTAATAATCTTAAATATTAACTAGAAGCTACTAAATAACAACTTACTAAACCTAGCTTTAAAACTACTACTTTAAAAAGAACTTCTATAAAATCTATACTTTCTAAGAAAAATAAATTAGTAAAAGATTATAGAGAATACTTATTCTAAATAAAAGCTCTTAGAAATTTATAACTAGTATAAACTATCTCCTATATAAAGTATTACTCTAGTTTTATCTTCTTATATAACCCTTACCTTTATACTATTAGTATTAATAAGCGAAACTTAGTTTCTAATTAATATTATTAGTATAAGAATAAGTTAAGAAATANAGGAATATTTATATTCTAGTCTTAAATTATATTTATAAAGTATTTAAAAGTTATTTAGATACTCTTAAGATCCCCGAAACTAATAAAGTAAGTATTTTAGCTTAAGATTTTTTTATTTAAGTCTAATTATTTTTAGTTTAAAGGTAAGAAAGTTAGTAATATAAAGAAACTTGCTTATTTCAAATTATAATTATAATAATAGAAAGACTTTAAAACTAATTTTATTAAAAATAGAAGTAACCTAGAATCTACTACTAGAATTCCTATTACTAAACAATTTTTTCTAGTTTAAGTATCCTAATTTATTCAAATTCCCTAGTTTATATTACTTATCCTTAGCTTTTTAGTAATAGTAACTAGTTCTCTAATTAGTAAACCTCCTACTTAGCTAGTTCTTAGAAGGTTTAGAGTTTATAGTATATCTTAGCTAGTCTTTAGAATATTTAAAGTTTATAGTTATAGTTATACTCCTAGTTTCGGGTAATTATTTTTAGTTTAGACTTAAGTTCTTTTTCTTTTTAAAAATTATAGTATTAATTTTCATATACTTATTATAGCTACTTATTTACTTTAGGGTTTAGAATTTAAAATTTTAATACTTAACTAGATAAAAACTTATCTTGAGAATTTTGTTTTTCCTAAGTAATTAGAAGAGTTCTAATATATTTTTACTTTTTATATTACTACTATAAACAACTTCTATTAAAAATAGAGATTACTTTAAATTACTTATTTATATTATTTAAATAGATAGAAAATTACTTTAAATAACTTCCTCTATTATTTTAACTAGCTTTCAAAATATTACTTATCAATCTATAAAACTAAGAAATATTTTAAATTATTTAAATTTTACTTAAATTAGATTCTTTATAAGTCTATCTACTAGTATTATATTTATAAGTATATAGATTACTTTAAAACTACTTTTTAAGTATTCCTAGTAAAACTATATTTATTAAATATTTATATATTAAAATCTAATAAATAAATATTTACTATTTAAAATTACTAATCTAATTATCTAGTAGTTATAATAATAGATTCTCTAAATATCTCCTAGGTTAAACTTGATATCTCGAAATAATCTTTTTAGTATTATAGTTTTTTTTAAAGTATATTCTAAGCTAAGAAGTTCTATTTTAGTTATTAATATAATTATAATATTCTATTAAATAGTTTTCTATTAAGTTAGGTTTCTAAATAGAGAAATAATATAATTATAATTTAATTTTTAAATTTCTTTATAATTTATAAATAACATAATTCTATTAATTAAAAATATTTAGAATATTTTCTTAATACTTTCTAAACTTCTAAATTATAATACTAGGAATCTTATTTTATAGAAATACTAAATTATATAGTTTATAATATTTATATATACTTAAAAATAATTTATAAAGTAGTTTAAAAATAGAGAATATATAAATAAAATATCTAGCTATATTATAATAGAAGTATAAAGAATTAAACTAACTTTTATCTAATACTTATAAATCTCCTTTAATATAACTTAACTAGTATTTATAATAAAAACTATTACTAGAAGTAATATTATTAGAATAAAGCTATAATTGAGATTAAAATACTTAGTAATCTTAGTAATATATATATCATAAACTAAATAAATCTTATAATACTTATAATCTCTAACTATTCAAATCCCTAGGAAATATTCAATAAAACTTTACTTTTTAAGTTTATAAGTATACTTAATATTTTTAATAATCTTATAAATCTCTTTGTTAACTATCTTATAATATAAAAGAAGAGTATTATCTATATAGAATAAGACAAAAATCCTTAACTCTTATTTTTAAATAGATAAAACCTTTCTAAGTATAACTAGAAGTTTAATAATTTAAAAGTAGTATAAAGAATCTTATGCTAAAGAAGGGGTATATCTCGAAATCTATATAAAATATATTTGAGTTCTATATAATACTCTATAACCCTAAATTTATCTAGTAGTTCAATTATTATTAGAAATCTATTAAAGTCCCTTATAGTATTTAGAAATATATTAATAATATTAAACTAGTAGACCTCAAAATTAAACTATACTATAATTATTATAACTACTTGAAAAGTTTAGATAATTAGTATTACTATATATATAATTTATAATAGATTAACTAGTTATATATCCCTATATATATAAATCCTCGCCTTATACTATTCTAGAAAACTATCTATATCTATCTTATAAGTAAAAACTTACTTAAGAAGAAAAAGCCTAGATCTAGTATCCTAGTAATCTATTTCTTACTAAGTATTTTTCTTTTTTAATTTTATAATCTTTGTTCTCGTTATTTTAATAAAAGAATTCTATATTAGCTCTAGTAGGTTAGTAATATTTCTCTAAGTTTTTAGTAGTATAACTAATTAATTAAAATATATTCGAATTCTAGTAGAAAGATTTTTCTTCTTTAAGACTATATTTTAAATAATAAAGAAAACTATTAATTTGGTTACTTTCGCTCTGTACCTGGAATAGTATCTAAGCTCTTTACCCTATATATAGATTTAACTATAAAGTTTACCTAATAATAGTATTTATACTAATACTAGCTTANGAATAGTATCTAAGCTCTTTATTTTATATATAGATTTAACTATAAATTTTACCTAATAATAGTATTTATACTAATACTAGCTTATAACTAGTTAAAATAGTAATGAAATTACCTATTATTATAGATAATTATAGCCCTAGTTCCGATATTTAACCTTATAGTAATAGAAGACTTC
The DNA here is from genome assembly GCA_004367215.1 of Colletotrichum trifolii. NCBI lineage: Eukaryota > Fungi > Ascomycota > Sordariomycetes > Glomerellales > Glomerellaceae > Colletotrichum > Colletotrichum trifolii. Next base: position 39,848 of record RYZW01000340.1, read on the forward strand.
GTAGTAATAATTTATACGGGGAGAACTTTACCAAAACTAAAGCTTAATATATATAGCTAAAAATAACTACTAAAGTTATAAAGTTAAGAACTTTTATAAACTTCTTAAAAATAAAATAAAATAGAGTACTTATAAAAGCTATGTATTCCGTGATCTATTGCTTTTCCGTGTTTTTTATAATAGAACTAAAATCTCCTCGAAATCTATATAGCTACCTATAAAAAAAGAAATATAGAATAGGTATAGAGATATCTAATTATAACTATTATAATTAAAACTATTATTTTATTAAAATAAGTTTTAATAAAATTATCTTCAGTATTATAATTAATAAATAACTTATAAATATTTAAAAGGAAATTATCTAGTTAACTTATAATTTATTATATTAAGCTAATAATAT
>RYZW01000341.1:0-42141 GCA_004367215.1 Colletotrichum trifolii
TATTATAAATCAAGTAGTTATATATCATAAACGATAGTAATTAGGAATAGAAAACTACTAAGTAAACTATATATATACTATTATTTTAAATAAAAGCTCTTCTTAGTATAAACCTGGAATAATTAATCTCTATTATAATAATAACTTTAAGGTTAAATATGTAGAATATTAGCTTTTCTATAAAAAAGTATCTAAACTTAATAAAATTAATTTCCTATTTCACTTTTTACTAGAAAGAAAAGTCTTTTCTACTTACTTAAATTAATAATTCTATTATTTTATTATAACTAGAAATTCCTACTTAACGTAGTAGTTTAACGTCTAGCTAGCTCTTACTATTACGGTAAGAGTAGAAGGTTTGAATCCTATAGCAGGCAAGCGTAACTAGTAAGCATATATATACCTTCTAATTATGTAAACTATATAGTAACCGTTACTAGCTAAGAGCACTTACTACTACTAACTATTAATAACTAGTAACTATTAATAGTAATAGCTAGTAATAAGTATTACTAACTAGCTAGTATTAGTATTATATAATTACGATCTTTAAAGAGTAACTATAACGGATAAGCCTATACTTTCTCTATTTATTACTTATTATATTAACTAACTATATTTACTACTTAAGGTTTCCTATATATAATAATTCCTCAGAACTAGTAGTATCTAATAGGTAAATAGGGCAAGAGCTGATAACTAGGTATAACTACCTTTAAAGGGTCCTGGAGAAGCATATAACTTTAAATAGATTAGAGACCTTCAATATAACTACTATTATAACTAGAAATAAAATCTTTATAATAATTATATGAACCTAAGAAATTTCAGGTTTTTTTATAGATCTAGGGGAAAACTAGTCTTTAATTATAGTTAATTTAAAAAGGTTATAAGAAATACTTTTCCCTATTATTAGAATAAATCCTATATATTTTACCAATATTACTAAATACCTATATTGTCTTAGATCTAGGGATAACTTAGTATTAGTAAAATAGTAGAAGACTTTCTATACCTAAATCTCGTAATCTTTCTTTAACTTAATAGTATAGATTAAAATATTATTAATATATACTATAACAAAATTAACTAAGAACTTATATAATATCTTATTAAAATATATTACTAGAATATTACTAATACCCTAATAAACCTAAATGAATAAATAATATACTGAAAAAAACTATACTAAGTATAAAATACTATTTTCTACCTAGTCTTTATCTTTAATCTATATCTTATAAAAAACTATAATATCATTAAGTTTCGTAAACTAGTAAGTACTAGTAACTTTCTAGAAAGTTTCTAATATAAAAAGTAAAAACTACCTATTCTTTTTTACAATTATATTTTAAACTTAGTAGTCTATATAAAACTTAATATTTCTACTAAGTTTTTTAATAGAGAAAATAAGTATTCTAGTAGCTAATTTACTAGGTTTAATAAAATTTGTATCTAGAGATTTTTAAGTATTTTCTTAAGTATTAATAATTCTTATTATAATATACTATAGAAAGGATTTTAAAGTAAAAGGGGATTACTTTTATTTTTATCTAGTATTAGTAGGATTATATAGTCTAATAACTTTCTACTAGCACGTATCTAGTAGGTTTTTTCTAGGTTGAAGAAATCTAGAAACTTTTTAAGTATATCTACTAAGATATATTTCCTTAAGTTAATTAAGGTTTTAAATATTAGAATTGTCTTAATATTTTTAAAACCAATAGATATTACTTAGTAAGCTTCTAGTATTGATTTTCGTATCTTAGTAATCCTCTAATATATAATTAAAAAGGTTTATATTTAAAAAGTATATAAATTAAATTTCCTAAGTCTTAGTAGGTTCTTCTTAGTATTCCAAATATATAATAATTCTTCTTTTACTATACTTTATCTACTAAGTACTAGTATTATATATAATATAGTTATTTTCTATCTAAAAATACCTAAAATATAACTTTAGTAATAATCTTTTTATAATATAAGTATAGATCTCTTATATATATTTTCTTATTTTTAGGGATAATTTAGTAATCCTTATTTTAGGGATAATTTAGTAATTTCTAGGGTATTATCAGGTAATAGTCTATCTTCTATATAACGGTTTATATTTTTCTTTATTATATTGATAAGTAATAAGTAGAACCTTTTTATAAAAAATATATTAATAATAGTATAAGTATTATAATTAGTATCTATTAGGGTATTAATAGTATAGTTTCTATTTATTCCTATCTAGACAGTAGTTAATTATTTACTATTTTCTTATTTCTACTATTTTTTCTATTCTTAAGATTCTATTTTTATAGATCCTAATACTTAATTTTATATTAGAATTACTTTTTTCCTATATTTTCCCCTTTATTCAGGGGAGAATTAGTATTATTTTCTAAATCGTTTAGTTTCTAAAGTTTTATTTTAATAACTTGTAATCCTTTCCTTTTCTTCTTTATTATATTAGTATTAGTATATTTCCTAATAATATAGTTTCTCTTATAATAGTTATAATATTTATATATATTTCCTTATAATAAAAAAACTTTCTTAGTAAAACTAGTAAAACTAGAAGACTTATAATAATAATACTACTTATATATAGTTCTAGTCATTATTATATCTCTATCCTAACGTTTTAATATAGAAAGATAGGTAATTAAAACTTATAGGAAAAGCTAATAGCTCGCTCTCTACTATGACTATTAATGAATATATTACCCCCTAAAATATAACTTTAGCCCTCCTATCCCCCTACTAACTACTATAGCTAGCTTTTAGTTAATCTAGGGCTAAACCCCTCGTAACTATAATAGCTAGTATACTTACTCTATATTAACCTTTTCAATAATAAATAACTAATAACTCTTTCTATAATAACCTTATACCTTCATATCCTTATACCCTTATAGCTATTAATATATAATTCGAATATCTTAAGATATTTGATTACTACTAACTATAAGTATTCTATTTAAATATTTATTATAACCTCTATATCCGCGACTTTAATATCCCTATTATAGACTAAACTTTACCTATTTCTAAGATAAGATTTTATATTACTAATATAGAAAGTTCTCCATTTTTAATATAAACTAATTTATAATCTCTATATAAGCATAGTAGGACTCAGCTTACTCTTATTAGTAAACGATTTTAATATATTAATTAAATATTCTAATAAATAGATGATACTTATATAAATACGGATATTTCTAATATAGCTAGATAGTTTTTAAAACCCCTATAATTCTAATATTATAATACTCTAAAGTATCTAATAACTAGTATTATAGTAAAGTATTAATATTGAAATATTATCTAATTAATACCTAGTCTTTAATATTATTAGCTTAGTATAGTAACTTATAGGATAACTAGATAATCTTCTTTTAAATATCTATAGGTTACTTTTTGATTATAATATTTAGAATAATTCTATTAAAATTCAATCTCACTCACTAATAAGTTTAGTTATAATAGTTATAGCTAGATATCTATATATTTATTTCATAGTTATATTTTTATAAGTAAATATATAGATTTCAAGGAGATTTTAGTTCTATTATAAAGGTTATAGAAAAGTAATAGATTACGGAATATTAAACTTTTATTTCTTAGAGTAGGCGTTCTATTTTATTCTATTTTTAAGAAATTTAAAAAGGTTCTTAACCCTATAACTTTAGTAATTATTTTTAACTTCATATATTAAACCCTAATTTCGATAAAACCCTCCCCAACTATTTTTATAAGCTTTTCTACTATTATAAAGTTAAATATTAAAACTAGGGGTAAAATTATCTATAATAATAAGTAATTCATTACTATTTTAACTAGTTTATAAGCTAGTATTAGTATAAATACTATTATTAGGTAAAGTTTATAGTTGAATCTATATATAAAGTAAAGAGCTTAGATACTATTCTAGATGTAGAGCAAAAATAACCAAGCAATTAAAACTTACTAAAGTAGTAGCCTTTTTATATATTCTATCTTCTAGGTAATATCTTATACTTTTAAAAGCTACTAGTTATAAATAATAGGGAATTTAATTATAATAAAAAGCTTTTTTAAATAGAAAACTAATATAATTTCTAGGAAAAAGAATCTAGACTATATTAAACTAAATTATAGTTTCTAGTATTTATAGGAGTTTTCTTAAGTTATTTAGTTACTTTTGTTCTATACCTAGAATAGTATCTAAGCTCTTTACTTTATATATAGATTTAACTATAAAACTTACCTGATAATAGTATTCGTACTAATACTAGCTTATAACTAGTTAAAATGATAATGAAATTACCTATTATTATAGATAATTATACCCCTAGTTCTAATATTTAACTCTATAGTAGTAGAAGACTTTATAGTAATAGTTTATATAGGGAGAGTTTTATTAAGACTAATTAGGGTTTAATATATATAGTTGAAAATAATTATTAAAGCTGTAGGGTTAAGAACCTTTTTAAACTTTTAAAGATAGAATAAAATAGAATACCTATTTCGAGACGTAAGAGCTAGGTATTCTGTGATTTATTATTTTTCCGTAATTTTTATAACAGAACTGAAATTTCCTCGAAATTTATATATTTATTTCTAACAAGATAACTACGAGAAAGATATAGAGATATCTAGCTATAACTATTATAACTAAGGCTATTAGTATATCGGACTAGGTTTTAATAAAGTTATTCTGAATACTATAATCAAAAAGTAATATATGGATATTTAAAAGAGAATTATCTAGTTATCTTACGAGTTATTGTATTAAGATAATAATTCACAGTAACTAGGTATTAATTAGATAATACTTTAATATTAATACCTTACTATAATACTAGTTATTAGATACCTTAGAGTATTGAAATATTATGATTATAGGGGTTTTAAAAGCTATCTAATTATACTAGAAATATTTATATTTATATAAGTATTATTTATATATTAGCTATATTTAATTAATATGTTAAAATTATTTGCTAATAAAAGTAGGTTCAAATCTTACTATACTTATATAGAGATTATAGGTTAGTTTATATTAGTAGTAGAGAACTTTCGTATTAGTAGTATAAAGTCTTGTCTTAGGGCTAGGTAAGGTTTAGTAGGGATATTGAAGTTATAGATATTAAAGTTATTATAAGTATCTAAATAGAGTACTTATAATTAGTAGTAATTAAATATCTTAAGATATTCGAATTATATATAGTTATAAAAGTATAAAAGTATAAAGGTATAAAGGTATAAGGTTGTTATAGAAGGAGTTATTAGTTATTTATTATTAAAAAAGTTAATACGGGGCAGGTATACTAGTTATAGCTATAAGGGGTTTAGCTTTAGATTAACTAAGAGCTAGCTATAGTAGTTAGTATTAGGAATAATACGCTTAAGTAGTAGAGTTTTCGCTGGAAGAAACCTTAGCTGCAGCACTATCTCTACTAGACCTCGCCTTACTTAAATTACTTAAAATAGAGCCTCGCGTAATATACTTAGCTATATTTAGTTATATATAATATATACTAGACTTTACTCCTTAATTGTATATAATAATTAAGAGTTTTATAATACTATAAAGCTACTAGGCTAAAAATATATATTATATTAAATCTATGTATCTTAAATACTAAGATATCTACTAAAAATACTTTTTTTTTAGTTCTCAAAAGAGCTAATTAGTAGTTTACTTAATATAACACTTTTTAGGTAGAAGCTAAGGTTTATAATTCAAAGAAATACTTTAACCCTAAAATAATACCTCGCTAAAACTTCTTTTTAAAACTTCTTTAAAAGCTTCTCTTAAGTAATCTTCTAAAAATTAAATAATACTAATAAGCCTAAAAAATACCTAAATTAACTATTCTTAGGAGCTTTACCCCTAAAGAGATTAACTATAAAGAAGATTAATAATTCTTAGTTAATACTATTAAAGAAGTTTTAATAAGAAATATTATAGACTTTATAGAGAAAAGCTTAAAAGCTTACATATTTTTTATAACTTCTATACTTTAAAGGCTTGAGATTACTAATATAAGTATTTGAATTAAGTCTATTTAATAAATTAGATTTTTAAGTATATAAGTAAAGTATTATAATACTAGTACTACTAAATAGAAGAGGATATAGCTATTTAAGTTATAAACCTCTATAATTATTTTAATATTATAGATAATCTATACTTCTAAAATATTACTATAGTATACTATAAGATATTCTAGTCTCTAAAGCTTAAATACTTTACTATAAAAGTAATAATTAAGGTATAGTTTTAGTAATAATAAAATACTATATATAAGACTTAAGTAGTTGACTATATCTTTTCTATTACTAAAGTATTATAAGTTTACGATCTTGTAATTTTACTAGTTTACTTACTTGTAGAAGCTTATATATAAAGCTATATACCTATAATCCGTAGTTATTTAGACTTAATACCCCTAGATAAAGTTATCTTAGCTACTATAGAAACTATTTAGTTTTTCTCCGAGGTCTTCTAGTATAGTAAAATAGGTTATAGTATTTTTAATATTTTAATAGAAACCCCTATAACTATTTTAAATATTTAAAGTAATAAGAGATATTTCTAGAACTCTAATAAGTTTCTATACTTTTTGAAATATAGCTTAAACTACCTATTAACGCGTTATTACTATATATATTTTTAGTTAGCTTATGAAAGCTAAATACTAAATATTTTTACTAAAAAGAAAATTAAATAGTTATTAACTTTAGATTTAGATTTCTTAAGAAGAGTTAAGAACTTTAGATAATAGTAATTATATAGCTAGCCTACTAGCTAAATTAGCTATAATATAATATAGTAAATATACTATAAGGAAAGGCTTTAGTAATACCCCTTCTAAGACTTTTTTATTCTTAATTTAAATACTTTAGTTTATACTTTTTAGGATATTAAGTATTTTATAATCTTTCGAGGAGCTCTAGTAGGAGATTATACTTAATATAGTATAAAGCTTATACTAATTAAAGGCTATAGAGATACTAAGATATTTATTTAGATTATAGAAAGTAAAGAAGTTAGATTACATTTCTATAATATTACCCTCTATACTACTCTAGTAATAAACTTTATCTCTTTTTAATAGTCATAAAAACGAGGTTACTAGTAAGATACTAGGCTAAACTATTTATCTTAACTATAGAAAAGTAATTATTCTAATATTATAGCTATTAATATTTAATATAACTAGTAAATCCTAGAATACTATATACTTTATAAGAGATTAATTACTTTAGCTATATAGTTAGTATAGTATAAACTTTCTCCTAGATATTACTAGTACTAGTAATATATTATAGATATTATTTAAAAATCCCTAAAAAGTAATAAATAGCTTCAATACTAGTATTTAAAGTATCCTAATTATTACACTTTAGTACTAGTAAAATAATAGTATGAAAGCTAATAATTCTTTAATTTTTCTATCTAGAATTTACTTAGATTTCTATAGTTTTTCCCTAAGGAAATTCTAGAGAAATCCTAGAGAAATCCTAGAGAAATCCCTAGGAAACTCCTAGTAATTTCTAGTAGGAAATCCTAGTAATTTCTAATAGGAAATCCTAGTAATTTCTAATAGGAAATCCCTAGTAAATATTTATTAGAATCCTAAGCCTTTTATAGTATTCTATAATAATTACTTATTACTAAAGATTTTTGCCCTAATAATTCATTATTAAAAGGGATTATTATGATATTAAGTTATAAAGATAATCTTTTAAGAAATAGTTATTTAGTTAATAATTATAGAGAATTAAGCTAGATAGGGTAGATAGATGTCTACTAAATAAACATAAAGTATAGAAATTCTAAATAATTTTGAATAATTTATTATAAAAGTATAATTTATGGGTTAGTTTTGTAAAAACTCTATGCGTAATAATTAAATTCTAATATATTCTTCTTTAGTTATATTTCTTATTGGTATTTTTTGAATTTGTTCTAAATAATTATTTATATTATTCTATTCTATTACTTATAAAGTATATTTGAGAATTCTTTAGGAATAGTTCTAAGAAGTATAAATAATTCTTAGTCTAATATATTATTTATTATTTAGTTATTGATATAATTAGGAAAAGAATAGTATATCATTATTAGTATATATTTGTAAGAGAAGCTTATACTATTAGCTATTTATATTATTTAGGTATTATAATCTATTATAGTGATTTTACCAAGGAAAAGTTCTTTTTTATCTTACGCATAGTAACCTTAGTACATATCTCTAATTTTAACTTATTTTCTTTTTATAAACTTATAATAAATATTAAGGATATTTATAAGAAAGGTCGGGGGAATTAATTTAAGCTAAGTATTTTTCTGAATAATATTATTATATAGATTTATAAGATATTTAGTAGTTATGTTATTAGCTAGAAAATAAAGGTTATTCTAGAAGATATTAATTATAGTATTTTAAATTACTTATGAAATAGGTTTATATTTCCTTATATATATAGTAATTAAATGAAATATTTTGGTTTCTTATTTTATTATTAGTATTCTACTAGGGCTAGTAGTAGTAAGTTAGTAAAGTTAGTTAATAAGGTTTAGAATTAGTATTAATTAAAGGTTACTAGATAAAGATTAATTTAAGAGTTATAGGTTTTTTTATATATTAGTAATATTATTAGTAAATCTAATTAATTTAGTAGGGTTAGTACTAGTTTACTTTGATTAATATTTTAGAGTTCTTTCTAAGGTAAAGAAATTAGAATTACTTTTAATATCTAATAATAATATTAGGATTATCAATATCTCTACTAAGTTAAGTGTTTTTTGAATAGTATATTTATATTATTCTATGCTATTTTAATTATAATTTTTCTTTTTTTTATTCTTAGATAAGTTTTGTGACAGTATTAACTTGTTATATAGTTTTCTCAATCTTGTTTTTCTGAGAATTTCCTTTAATAAGAATTATTTATTAGTTTCTAGATTTAGCTAGGTAGGTAATAGAATTTCTATAGTTTTATAATAAAGGTATAAGTATAGCTAGGTTTTATAGTTATAACATAAATCTACTAGTTATATTCCTAGGGCGAAATATAATAAGATCATTTAAACTTTATATAGGTTAATTAGGTTAATATATATAGTTAACTAAAACTATTATATTAAGGAATTTACTAGATTATAGAATAAGATTCTAAAGAGTAGAGTAAATTAGTTAATTTTCTTAGAAAAGTATAATTCTTATATTAATATTACTATGAAATAGAAGTTAGGGATAAGTAATAAATATAAATTTAGTTAAGTTTTTATTATTAGTATAATTAAATTCTTAGTTTAGGATAAAAATTATGGTTTTCTAGAGTAAGTTAAAAGGAGATATAATTCTTTTAGTTTTTTTAAAGCTTTAGTAATACTTAAGTTATTACTTGTGAGCTAAACCCTATATAGTAAATTATTTATTTTTTAATTTAGTATATTTAGTAGTAGAGGTTTTACTTCTATAGATAGTTAGTATATAGAAGTATCCTGGGAAAGTAAAGTTCTAGTTTTTTTATTTCTAGAAAATAGTTAATACTATAATTTTGAATAGGATTTATTTTGTAAATAATTATCATAGGTAATATTTAATATCAAATATTAACTATATAGTTATATTGAAGGTCTCTGATCTATTTAAAGTTATATACTTCTCCGGGACCCTTTAAAAGTAGTTATACCTAGTTATTAGCTCTTACCTTATTTACCCTATAGATACTACTAGTACTAAGGAACTATTTAAACGGNTATAGAGGAAGCTATACCCGGTATATTAAACCCTATAGATACTACTAGTTCTAAGGAACTATTTAAATAGAGAAAACCTCAGGTAGTAAATATAGTTAGTTAATACGATAGCTGATAAATAGAAGGTATATATAAATTTATATTTATTAGTTATAGTTACTTTTTAAGGATTATAGTTATATAATACTAATATTAGTTAGTTGACGGTACCTATTACTAGCTATTAATAGCTATTAGTTATTAATATTAGTAGTTACTAGTTATTAATATTAATGACTACTAGTTATTAATAGTTATTAGTAAGTACTAGTAGCTAGTAGCGGTTACTATATGGTTTACGTAATCGGAAGGCATATAGCTACTAGTTACGCTTACCCGCCACAGGATTCGAACCTACTACTCTTACCATAATAGTAAGAGCTAGCTAGATATTAAACCACTATATCAAGCGGGTTTAATATAAAATATTAATATATTATAAACTAATATATAAAGAAGTAATAAGGAATATAAGAAGTAAAGGGAATTAAGGTATTAATAAATAAAGAAAATGTCTATTTTTATTTTCTATATTAATAGTAGTATCTTTCTAGTATTTATTATATTAGAAAAAGTATAGAAAAAAGATTTATAGTAAAAGGAAAGTATATAATTAATCTAGTGGGCTATTTAGGGTATATTTGCTAAATATATTATTATCCTAGTGAATAGTATTAGATTTCGTCTATTGTAATTTTCTGAGGAAAATATCATAATTTCGAATAGAATCTAGTTATTTTTTCTTATTTAATTAGTTTTTAATTTCTAGGCAATTTCTTAATTCTAGAGCTTTTTGATATCTTAGAGATTTTATAGATTCTTTATTAGTAATTAATTTTTCTTGAGATTAGTTAGAGATATATTATCTTAGTTTTTTTTCTATAGTTTTATTCTTGGTTTTATCTAGCTATTTCCCTGGTATAAGTATCTAGTATTAGTTCAATAATAATTCTTTATTTTCTTTTAACTTTTTTAACTAATTACTTTTTTGTATTTCTATATCCTTAAATTCCTTAACTATTTTCTTTATTTCTATAGTATTAGTATTTATCTATATATTATAAATATTAGGTTATTTCTTTATTTAATAAGGTGTTATAATTAGTAAAGAATAATATTTTATTTTAGTTTTTCTATTTAATAAAGAATTATACTTAACTTAATATCTTTTATACTTAACAATAGTATTATACTAGTTAGTATTTCTTCTTAACTAGTAAGGAACTATATTTAATTTAGTATTATTTATATAAGGGATAAATCTAAATTCTAAATATATAAGAAACTAAACTTAAACTATAATTTAACGATAAAGAATATAAATACTATTTATTTAGAACTAAGGAGTAAGAGAGAAACTCTTATAAAAAATATAAAATATCTACTTAAAAATAATACTAAGAGCTTACTAATAGTTTACTAGTACCTAGCCTTTTACGTATAGTTATCGAGACTTAAGTAGAGCTATAGTTAACTAGCTAGGCGTAGCCTATAATAGTTATATTAACTTATTTATTATTACTATATACCTAGAATAGTATCTAAGCTCTTTACCACATATATAGATTTAACTATAAGTTTTACTTAATAGTAGTATTTATACTAATACTAGCTTATAGCTAGTTAAAATAGTAATGAAATTAGTTATCATGATAGATAATTATACTTCTAGTTCTAATATTTAACTTTATAATAATAGAAGACTTTATAGTAATAATCTATATAGGGAAAGTTTTATCTAGGTAAGAGTTTAGTATATATAGCTAAACGTAACTACTAAACTTATAGAATTAAGAACTTTTTTAAACCTTTTAAAAATAAAATAAAAAAGAATATTTATAAAAGTTAGGTATTCTGTAATCTATTACCTTTCTATATTTAAACTATTTTTAGTAAAGTGTGGTAGCTAGAATAGTAGTATATTACACTTTTATAATAGAATTGAAATTTCCTTGAAATCTATATAGCTATTTAAGAAAAAGGAACTATAGAATAAGTAAAGAAATATCTAGCTGTAACTATTATAAATAAAACTCTAATTATTAGGTATTTCAGAGTATTATAGTAATATGATTATAGAGGTTTTAAAAACTATCCAGCTACACTAGAAATATCTATATCTATATAAGTATTATTTATAAGTTAGCTATTTTTAATATATTAAAATCATTTACTAATAAGAGTAGGCTAAGGTTTACTATGTTTATATAGAAATTATAAATTAGTTTATATTAATAGTAGAGAACCTGTATATTAGTAATATAAAGTCTTATATTAAGGGTAAGTAAAGTTTAGTCTAAGGGATATTAAAGTTATAGATATTAGAGTTATAATAAATATTCAAATAGAATACTTATAATTAGTAGTAATGAAATATCTTGAGATATTTGAATTATATGTAGTTATAAAAATATAAGAGTTTAATAGTACAAGGCTATTATAGAAGAAATTATTAGTTATTTATTATTCAAAAGGTTAATATAATATAGGTATACTAGCTACTATTGCTATAAGGAGTTTAGCTTTATATTAACTAAAGGCTAGCTATAGTAGTTAGTAGGGGAAGTAGGAAGGCTAAAGTTATACTTTAGGGGGCAATATATCTCCTAATAGTCGTAGTATATAGCGAGCTATTGGCTCCTCCCGAAGTTATATTAATAGATATAAAATACTATATATATATTAATAGCTTTAGTGTTTATTTCTATAAAAGTATTATAGTTAGTTTTCAAGAACTTTCTAAAGAGATCTATATTAATATATAGTTTGAGTTTCTCTAGGATTATATATTTACTACTTAAGGTTATTTAAGTTATTATTATAATAAAATTTGATTTAGATATATTTATAGAGAAAGGGGGGAATAATAAAGTCTTTCCAAAAGGAGAAGGCTTTCAAGAGATGATAGGGGTTTTTGAAGATATTATATAAATCTCCGAAATTTAAGACATATAAAATATTATAAGTCTCATATATTATACAAATCTAGTAATATTTTGAAAGGGCTATTATCTTTACTAAATATTCTCTATTTGGTACTAAAATATTTTTTATAGTTTGTTCTTTTAGTATTGCGTAAATTGTTTTAGTTAAGTTATTTTGAAGGTATATAGTTAATTCTTCAATAATAGGTTTTATAAAGAAATCAGTATATAACTTCGAAGTTCCTAGTAAGAGATTTACGTGAAGGAGGGTATTTCTAAATCATCTAAGTCGATATTCATAATCTTTTACTTTATTTAGATTTTAAGTATAAAGTTTATCATTATTTCTTCTAGTATAAGAAACCTTACTAAACTATAATATAGTAGTAATGAAAAGTTAACTATTAATTAGTATCAGTTTATCTAGCAGGGTTAGTTATATTTTTTATATCATCTTATTATATAGATATAAAAAGTTCTAGTATTTATTATTATTATTATTATTCATAAAGCTCTAGATCTATAATATAGTATTTACTTATTGATTATTATAATACTAAACTATAGCTAGTAATAACTATTACTAGTAAGGAATAGAGGGTATGTAGCTATATATATTATATATATGCGGAGGTATATAGTTATATATACTATATATATAGAAGTATATATACTACGCGCGGTACTATATACTATACGGTATAGTATTACTAATAGATACTTAACTTTTATATCTCGAAATAAATATTCTATTATATTCTACTTTTAAAAGTTTAAAAAGGTTTTTAATCTTATAATTTTAATTGTTTCCTTTAGTTATATATATTAAGTTTTAGTTTGAATAAAACTTACCCTCATTACTACTACAAGGTTCTCTACTAGTATAAGGTTGAATATTAGAACTAAAGATATAATTATCTATAATAATAAGTAATTCTAATACTTATAAGTATATACCCTATAGCTTGTATAGAGAGCCGGGATAGCTAAAATCAGATTACTATATGTATATATATATATTATAAAATAGTAACCTGAAGCTACTATAGGATAAAAGACTCTTATAGCTACTATTAGTTAGTCTACTAAGTTAAAATCTTATAATTTACAGAGATCTACTTTTTACTATTTATCTTTCCCTTACTAGACTTTTAGCTATTTCCTTATAATTCTTTAACTTCTACTTCCTAGAAAATAAAACTAGGATTTTTAGTAATAGCTCTATTATAATAAATAGCTACTAAATATACAGTACTAGTACTAGTACTAGAAATATTAATAATACTTAAACTTACAGCTACTAAACCTAGTACTAAAACTACTAGTAAATATATAGCGACTATATTGCCTAAACCTAAAATAGTAATTATAGTAGTACTTATATACCTCTTCAAATAACAATCATCTTTTAAAGAGATAATATTAGTTTAGTTTTCTAGTAGTAAACCTATAGTGAACCCTATACTATTAATTATTGAAATAACTATTAACTACAAAGATTACTCAAAACCTTCTAGTTATTTATATAGCTTTTCTTATAAAAATATTACTTTATATGAAATTAAGAATTAGCTCATAGTAGTTTAAAATAGTTATTTTCTCTACCTGAGGGCCTCTATGATATCTAAAATTCAGTAAACTATAATTAAATTAATGTATAGCTTATAGACCTAGTACTACAACTACAACTATATACTATTACTAGACCTTATATAAGTTAACTTTATAGTATTTATTCGCTATTTATTAAGTAACCCCACTCTATGAGAATTACATCTTTATAATATATTTTATATATTTTAGTATAAAAGCTAGTCTTTACTAAAACATTATACTAAACAGTCAGCTATTCATAAAGCTTTAAACACTCCTAATATAGAAGTTTCGAGGTTTTATATTTTTACTTTTTCTATTACTTTAAAACTAAACTATAATAATACTAATTGTATTAGAAGTTCAACAATTAAGTATTTAGGATAATAGCTTTAGTAGCTAAATATTTATAACAGATATTATAACTTTATAAGGAAGACTTTAGTAATCTTAGGAGTTTACTACTAAGGGGTTAGTACCTAAATATTATAGGGAGACTAATACTTTAGAAAACTTTGTAGTAAAGAAACTATATTCTAAAAACTCCTTCTTATATAGAATATATAGTAAATTAAACTTTATTGTAATTACTTATTACTATAATAAGTTCTATATATTTTACTAGAAACTAAGCTACTTTATAAAGGTTTACTATAAGTTTTTTATTACTAAAGATTTACTAAAATATTCCTAGAGCTATATTAAACCTAGAGCTATATAGTATAGTAAAAATACTTTAGAAAATAGGTAATTTACTTATAAATATATACTAATACCTTAGTAGCCTAATTAGTAATAAAAAGCCTTATATGCTTAATTAGTAATAATATACTTTATAGGAAACTTTATTATATAAAGGAAAAAGTAAGATATCTTAACTAAACCTAAAGATATCTAGTTAATATACTAAAAGACTTAGATATCCTAATTTAGTATAAAGATTTCTAGTTATTATATTAAAACTTTACTAATAAGTAAAAAAAACCTTGTATATTAATATATATAAAGAAAGACTCTACATATTAATATATATATATAAGAGAGCTTTTATATACTTATATATGTATAAGGTAATTCTTTTTATTAATTACTAATAGTCGGTAAATAGCTAGTAAAGCTTTTTTCGAAAACAACTATGTAGTATTTATAAAGTTTAACGCTTAAAGCTTATAGAAAGGGGGATAGTTATAAAGATATATTTTATAGTTTGTATAAAGAGCTAGGATAGCTAAGATTAGATTACTATATATATATATATATATATATATATATATAGATTATATCAAATAGTAGCCTAAGGTTACTATAAGATAAAAGCTTTTTATAGCTACTACTAATTAGCCTACTAAGTTCAAGTCTTATAACTTATAGAGACCTACTTTCTACTATTTATCTTTCCTTTACTAAACTTTTAGCTATTTCTTTATATTACTACTTAAACTAGTTATAAACTAGTATTAATATAAGTATTATTATTAGATAAAACTTATAGCTAAAGCTATTTAGAAGGTAAGGAGCTTAGATATTATTCTAGATATAGAGTAAAAGTAACTAAATAATTATATGAATTTAATACTAGAATTATCTAAGATTAAAAAACATAAGATTCTTATAGATAGCTTAGTAATAAAAAAGCCAATTGAAAATCCTGTATTTTATAAAAAAGTAAGAAATATAGATATAATATATTGTTTTATAAGAGATCTTATTAGAAATAATAATTCTTTTATATATTATATAAGTATAGAAAACAATATAATAGATATTTTAACTGAATCTTTATACTTAGTGAAATTTAAGCGATCTTTATTTTAATTTTAGATATTTTAAAATCTTTGCTTTTTTACTTCTAGAAAACCTTAGATTATATAACTTTTTATTTTTTTCTTTTTATGTTTTATTGAAGTTCTATAAGTTTTCACATGAATAAGCTATATATCAGTAAGATATATTTTATAAATAGATATTAGATTTATTCTAATATCTAAAGAATCTTTATTTCTATTATTCTAATAGAAGTGATAAAGAGGTTTGTAATATTTCTATATAAATAAATTATATAAGGATTACCCTATAAATACGCATTTATTATATGTTTTTACCTCCAGTAGTTTTTAAGTAAATAAGCTCCATATATAAAAGTTTATTTTTCTATAAAGTATTTGACGTAGTGTAAGCCTTATACACTATAGCTATAGTAGCTTACATATTATAGCTATACTAAAACTATTACAACTTATACTCTCTAGCTATGCTATAATAAATACTATAATATATATTATATTTTAGCCTATATATTATAGTTGTGATAAATTATACACTATAGCTATAGTAGCATACATATTATACTAAAATATATATATTATAGTTATAGTACTTTGTATATTATAACTACAATGTTCTATATATTATAGCTATAGCTAGAACTCTAGTAGTACTATGATTATAGCTAGAACTCCAAAATAAACCTTCTATTTTAAAACTTTAATTTTTCAAAAATGATAATTAGAAATAGTTAATTATAGTAAAATTTAAATTACTATTTTTCTTTTCATATATTTCTTATTATATAGAATAGTTTAATCAAGTTTCTATATGAAGAAAATTACTTTTATTATATTAGGTTTCTCTAAGTTTTATAGCTATTTATATTATTAACTTAAGTATTTATTTATTTACTTGTCTATTTATCTTAATAGTTTCTAGTTTTATTTACAATAGTATACCTAGCTAGCTTATAGAGAAACTACATCACTTATAGTAAAATAGATAAAATAAATCTAAAGTTAATAGAAAGAGTAATCTATAAATCTCTAGTAGATAGTTACTTTTATATAGACACTATTCAATAGCCCTAGTAATACCTCTGCAAATCCTACTCAAGGTGGTAAATTTGGCGAAGCGCTAACATAATCAATCTCTACGCAGGTATACCTACCTAGGTAGGTATCTACCTCAGATGGCACAGGGTGGATGGTTATTGTGCGCCACCCTCTTCAGGGGCTTCAATGGGCCCAATGTCAGTGCTGCCAATCTTGGATAGGGGCCGCAAATCAAGCTCTGCACGCCGGTCCACGTTTTGTTCCTTGGCATTTCACCATGCCCTCACCCAAGGTGCCTCTACTTGAAGCAAAGTACGGCGAATCAAAATTGACTTCAATAGGTTCTTCATCTTCAGTAAGGCGTCGCTGTCACGTTAGATCTCATTTTGCATCTTTGCCTCAGTTTGGACTTTGTTTCTTTCCCGCAGATTTCTTTTCCTGCCTATCCGAGGTCGCTTCGAATTTTTGCAGACCGGTTTACAAAATATCACCATCGGTGTCAACAACTGCCTCTAGAATGAGGCTAGAAGGCCCGACGAATAGTCCAAAACTAACGAAATCGGTGTCGCGCCGTTCCAGTGGCATTCCTACGGATAAAAGTACTTACGACAAACAGGTCTCAACATCCGTAGACCCCAATATTACGACCTACTTGGTGCTATGTACGGACTCGCCCGTCCTGCATACGTCTACAGGAGTCGCAGGGGAGGTCATGTTGTCGAGGCTGAGTCCAAATTGCGGTGGTCTCTATCCGCATATTTCCATCTAAAATGTTACCGTCTAACACGCTGATGCACTCACGACGCTGTCCAGTCCAAAATGGGTCCGAGTATCAACATGTCAGAGACACGAATCCCACAATGGGATTCCGAGCCGCACTTGGTGTCTCACGACTCGCGTCGTTGCGGGTCCTGGTTTGGCTGCCCGAGGTCGGGGTAGCATCCAGCCGAATTCGCCTGTACTACGTATATGTTCAGGTGCGCGACACCCCATACGCAGAGCACAGTATCTCCATACGAATTTTGCAATAAACTACCTGAGTACGGATACGCAGTACGGACACTTGTAGGAGCAGTAAACATGTGTGTTTGGAGACGCGTACGTGTGAGAAATTATAGGGTCAACGGAGCCCACGAGCCCTCTGGGCACATCCGGCTGATGTCCCTCAACTCCGTGGCTTCCCGCGGACCACTTTGCTTAAGACTCGTCACTTGGCTGAAGGGTGGTGGACAATACTACTGCGTAGCTAGGTATTAGTTAATAAGGTAGGTATGCGTACACAGTACTCCATATGTGCTCAATGTCTTGTTAGGTAGTTCCCTCCCGGAGAACGGAAGTCGGCATACATGTACCTTATGTACTCAGTGCGTTGCGCCAGGCTCACCCCTGCACCTCCGCCGCCTCGTCCATACATGAGAGATGAAATGCCGTCATTGCTTCCTTTCCCACGCAGTGCTTGTACAAGTATAACCAACATCAGCCAATCCGCTCGCCCCTTGGCTTCGCGTGCCAACCAGATCGGTAACATGTGTAATTAGTGGGTGGATGTCTCCCTAACTTCACTCGGCCGTACGCGTTTTTTGTCCCCCTCCTCCGGGTGGCGGACGTCTTCTGCACGCCTCTTGCATTGCTGGCCCAGGCATTGTCGAGGTCGTCGCTTCTCCGTAGTTCATTCCAACTTTTGCCTCCTGGCAGGTCTCACTTCAGCCTTGCTGTGACTGGGCCCTGCGTGGCTGCCACACTTCACGCGGCAAACCATCTCTTCGTTCTGACGAGCTGGCAAAAGACAACCCGTGGCGCGTGTGGCAATACAATCGATCAAACACGAACCTACGAAGCGAGGCACAACTGCCAACTGAACGAGTGATGTTTTCTGCTGGCTGTGGCAAATGAATGGGCTCGCAAGTGTTGGACACGCGTTGATCCAGGTCGAACATCAATGCCGATTTTTTTCGTCAGCTATATCACAGCCTACTTGCATACACAGCACTATCCGTACTGTGTGCTACGTAGGAGTTGGATGGGCGTTGCTCGAAATAGAAAGGGAGCTTGGAACAGGGCCAGGGCTTGGTTTGAATCAGTTGTTGACCAAGCCGAGAATGAAGGGTTCATGCGGTGCTTCGAAACCGACCCGGTCGATCTGCAAGAGATCCAGTCCATCTTGTTTCAGAGTGTTGAGGAGCTGGGGACGTCACCCCTGCGCTGGCTGCCGAGCAAGGCTTCTTCTCTCTTCAGGGAAGTGGTTGTGTCCCCCAGTGGATAGGGGAACACGCAACATCCTCTACCAAAGGTACAGTAATAAGTACAAGGCACTGAGACTCGCGACGACGACGAGCACGACTGCGACTACGACACAATTCCATTGACTCGACGTAGCGATGGTCCCCATCTACAGCCTTTCTCCCTCGTCCTACACTATATCCCTACCTCCGTATCCGTACAAATTCGCGCGTCCATCCTCCTCCGCAGAGAAAGTGCAGGGGCAGGCTGGCGTCTGACTCTGAATTGCCATATCTATCATACTTGTACCAGTAGGCCAGCACAGTGACCGGTTGATAGCCCCATAACGCCAGTCTGTTGGAAACAATTACCGAAGGATCGAAATTACTGAGTATCGACTTGCTCCATCGATGAGACCTAGTCGAGACCCAGAGTTGACGACGACGAGCTGGATTTCTAGACTTTTGGTGCGGATACGTATCCGCAAAATACAGACAACCCAAGACGGCGTGTTCTTCCACATGGCAAAATGCGAAATGCGAAATGCTCGGCCACAGACGAGCCGGCCCAACTGCGCATCAGATGCTGTTAACGCCCTTGCTTCAAGTACATATCTGCTCAACCCAGTTTCCGTTACATAATTCATCTTATCGACAAGCCTGCCCTCGACGTCGGTCGTTTTCTCGTGGGGGTAGCGCACCATCTGTTGCAAGGCAAGCAGAAAAGTTCCTTGTTCAGCAGGACCTCCGGCGGAGAGGAAAACAAGTTGTGACCGCAGCCCTCTAGACTCCAGGTTACATTTGCTCGACCCAGAGCGTGTTGCCCAGCTACTTGCCTGTTGGTAAAGAGTCCTAGTCTGTTCCCTGTCAACAAACCGATGGATTGTCATAACGTGATGGACGCACGAGATTGACAACGCAGGCGCGGGGGGAAAAGACGGATCTGGTTGCAATGCTCGAGCGAGCAATTGAGCCTACGGGAGCATGCATTCCATACTATGGCTCACGGCGTGCTGGGAGAGCATGCCAACTGCCACGAAGTTTCGTTCTCGTGCTTGCATGCTTGCACGTATATGGTTTTTAGCTCAGATGTTGTGTTCTGCGTACTTGACGGTCGTGAGCCACATCATGGGTCTATACAGATATTCGCAGCGCCGCAGCGACAACTCACCGCATCGGTTGGTCAGTCCCTGCCGCTGTCGCGATCAACTAGAAAATAATCAAACCAAGCAGGTTTATTTGCATCATCGACTTGGAGCCAGCGGCAGCGTGGTAATCAATGTGGAATTCGGCCTAATTTCAAGAGATTGGCTCGAGCAGGGTTCCCAAACACCCATCTCAAGGTTGCCTCAAGGTCGCCACAGGGTTATCCGACACACACACACACACACACACAACACAACGCACGAAGCGCAATGGCAAAATATTTCGCAGATAGCAAAACAGCTGGACGTGGTATACTGTTTGTATTCACCAAGTGGGACTGACTTGTGATGACAGTCGACGGCGGAGACGGCTTCAAGCACAGGCACATGCAGCCAAGATTTGACAGATATGATCGCGTCTGAGCGAAGAGACGGCTCGTATAGACAAGTAGTTGCTAGAATATGGAACGGGGGCGATGGCATTGTGCGATTTGCTGATCGGCAGCGATGTGACACGGAAGATGAAGAGGAAAATGGTGATATTGGCGTAAGCCACCCCCCAATCCGAAGCCCTGTTGCATGGCGAGAACGGCAGCAGCACATGATGGCGGCATGAAGTATCCGTACACAGTATTTGTGATCCAACTCCCCAGCTTCGCTACATGATTGAGCTGTTTGCTACCTTACCTCACCTTTGCCTCACTCGGGATGCTGCAGACCATCATCGGGAAGCGGTGACAGGTTGCTCTGATGGAGAGCGGTCAACCAGCCCAAGAGGCGACGAATTTGGGTAGACTGCGACGGACTGGGCTGGCTGGGATGAACCATTCGGGTCCCTTGCTCCTGCGGCAACAAGACAAGGGACCGTGCATAGGAGGTGTCGATTCCTTCCTTCCGCATAACTTGCAGGACAGATGCAGCAGCGCTCGACAGGAGGCGGTCAACGACCTCTCCAACCTATCGTAGCCTGTCACTGCGATTGTCGCTCGTTCAAGCTGGAGGAGGGGGGTGAGAAAACTGGGACTTCTGGGAACGTGTCCTCGCCTGCTTGGGGAAGCGCAGATGAGTCGCCCCCACAGGCCCTCCAACAGCTCCCAGTTCCCATACGTGATGGCACACTAGGCCAGAGACGAGACCGGGCCAGAGCGACCAGCTCGAGTGGAGGAGGCCCCGTACTCATCCCATTCGTTGCAGATCTGA
This sequence comes from Colletotrichum trifolii, assembly GCA_004367215.1. Taxonomy (NCBI): domain Eukaryota; kingdom Fungi; phylum Ascomycota; class Sordariomycetes; order Glomerellales; family Glomerellaceae; genus Colletotrichum; species Colletotrichum trifolii. The sequence goes on from RYZW01000341.1 coordinate 21,694, forward strand.
TATGTGTCTTTAATGAGGGGTATTCTGAAGGGCCGTTCTTGATGATTTTTCGTGTTACAGGAAGGAGAAGAAGCAGCGACGAAACATGGAAGGAGAATTACTGGTAGTTCATAATTACTCCGTGCCACGAGGAGAAAAGCGAGCTCGCACAGACAAAGCAGGCAACAAGGGAATGGTGAGGTGACTAAGCAAGATACCTTGCCTACCTACCTGACTGGCAGAAGACTACCTTACCAAAGGTTTGCAGTTAGTATACTGACCAAGGCCAACCACAATGGAGCCGGAGCCTCAGTCTGTAACCACACGTGGGTCCACGGCGGGTACTCGCTGCGTACACAGTAACGACGCTGAACTACTTACTGCTCTGGTGTCCGTACCGTGTAATAATAAAGATGCCAGGTCCTTGGATAAATGATGAGGTAGGTACCTGCCACGCTCACACGTAACGTACATGCGCCGAGTAGGTCATTAGATACGGAAGGAGGTACGGATAGTTGCTGGGCGGTAGGTTTGGCGACCGACTTGCGAACGCAGACTGAACGAGTGATACGGAGGACACAGGCCAATCACCATGTGCCCGTGGATGAGGGGCTAAATTTACTGCCGGCTGAAGCATTTCACTTGATTTTTGCTTCAGTGAATAAGCTGTTTCAATGCGGCAATGAGGTACGTGGCGCACTTCGTCGACCGCAGCAAGTAGACGAGTGAGTTGAATGTCCCGGCGAAAGCAGCTGTGAGGACTGAACGCAATATAGGTACTGTACATCGCAGGCACCTTAGTCGCCTATAAACCATGTACACACCGGAAACTCTTGTCGAAAGGTATGGAGCAGCTACCCTACCCTTCGCAGCCAAATCCCTGGAAACAAACGATGTTGTTGGTACTACGTAGTGCGCCAACAGTCAGTCACCTTCCGGTTGGGGGAACCAGAAACACCAGATTGCTCACCCACCACACTCAGGGACAAATGTACAAGCGGCCAATCATTGCTTTTGCTTTTGTCCTCAAGATAACTACATAGTTTGTTAGTATCCGTACTGTACCGATATAGGTATCTACTTTAGATATCAAGTAAGTAGGGGGCCGTATAGGTAGCGAGATTACTTCGCGCTGGAGATAAGTTGCCTTGCTTCGAGCCGGCACTGATGTGAGGTAGACGCGCTACCTAGGCAGGTACGCCCTTGACGTGGTTGGCCCGGGATGCTTCCCGCGAAGCTCCCGAGTGACTGGGCAAGGTGGCAGTTGTACGGAGTACCTTACTAATAGTAGTCGACTAAGATACGCACTACAAGTATCTGTACCTACCTATGGTAGATGTAGAGTACACTCTGCCGCCCACTTGCCTGCCTATCGATGCAGTGCCTCTCTCTCTGTTTTCTTACCAACTTCCCTGCCAAGTTGTTGCGAAGCCCATGACGACGGCATTTAGTTGTTCTTAAGGTAGGTAGGTAGTTAGGCACTAGGTAGGTAGGGAAGAGGTGACCCAGAGGTTGGCTGAGGCCTGAGGAGCCCTTCTCAGTTGAGGTGCCTGATATGCCATTTTACGAACACTCAGGTCTCGCCTACCTCTGTAAGCAGTGTACGCGGTATGAGGGAACATGGGTAGCTTGTCCCTGGTCCCAAGGAGCAGACAGAATGGCAGAACTTGGCGTGCGTTAATCGCCCAGCTCGCAGTCGCAGTCGCAGCCCATCTCAGTTCTGGACAGGGGGCCCCGCCTCGCCCCCTGTCCGAATTATTTTGGCCCCTCCATCACTGCGTGCAGAGAGCCTTTCCAGTGCCTTTGAGATTTGAAAGGTCCCCTTTTTTTGTCTTGGGCCCAGGAACCAGCCGCCAACTTGACAAAACCCATATCTACAGCAACAGCCACAGCCTCTTCAACACGCAGCCCCCTTTCCCTTTTCCTGACTTCGATTTTTCTTCTGCTGCCACCTCCCTTCGCCTCTTCTCAAGTCTCGCCTTTTTCTCACCCCCGTAACTCGCCTTCCGCCTTCGTTTTGTAAGCTACGGAGGCCTTTTTTTACGACCAAAATAGTCGCCATCACGAAGTAGCTTTTTCGAATCCCCCACCATGGCTGACATGTGAGTACCTGCCAACCGAACATTCCTACCACCTATACCTTGTACAATGCGATTGCGTCTCGGAGAGAAGGTTTCGTTCAAGGCGCGACCGATTTCCCCCACTCCGAGGCAAAGATACTTTTGAGGGCTGTCTCTGACCTTTTGTGCTGCCAGCAATGTCGACGTCTTGGTTATTGGCGCTGGCCCTACCGGCCTCGGTGCCGCGAAACGCTTGAACCAGATTGTGCGTCACCTACAGAACCACACGAGATCCCCGTCTCTCGACCCTCACGGCTAAATCGCTCATTCTGCAGGATGGCCCATCATGGCTTCTGGTGGACTCTGCCGATAAGGCTGGCGGTCTCGCCTCTACTGATGTCACCCCCGAGGGTTTCGTAAGTACTTTTTGGTTCCTATTTTTCCAGCGGCTTGGGAGGCTGCTCCTGCATCCTTTGTTTACTCACCCACAATGCTCGGCCTCACGACTTCAAGACGTAACTGACATTCTGGCCAGCTTTACGATGTTGGCGGTCACGTCATTTTCTCCCACTACAAGTACTTCGACGACTGCATCGACGAGGCCCTCCCCAAGGATGACGACTGGTTCACTCACCAGCGTATATCATACGTCCGCTACAAGGGCCTCTGGGTTCCCTACCCCTTTCAGAATAACATTTCCATGTTGCCGAAGGAAGACCAGGTCAAATGCATGGATGGTCTCATCGACGCCGCGCTGGAGTGCCGTGTCGCCAACACCAAGCCTAAGGACTTCGACGAGTGGATTCTGCGCAATACTGGGGAAGGAATTGCCAACATCTTCATGCGCCCGTACAACTACAAAGTCTGGGCTGTTCCTACAACTAAGGTAAGGAGCTACGAACTTGGCACCTGTCGCCTTGACCAGTCGATTTCATTGACCTCCGCTAAATCTGACATCTGCAGATGCAATGCGCTTGGCTTGGTGAGCGCGTCGCCGCCCCTGACCTGAAGCTTGTCACCAAGAACGTCGTTCTTAACAAGATCGCTGGTAACTGGGGTCCCAACGCAACCTTCCGCTTCCCGGCTCGCGACGGGACCGGTGGTATCTGGATTGCCGTTGCCAACACTCTGCCCCAGGACAAGATCCGTCTCGGCGAAAACGGCACCGTCGAGAAGGTCGACGCCGAGGGCAAGACCGTCACGCTGAAAGACGGCACCACTGTCAAGTACAACAAGCTCGTCTCCACCATGAATGTTGACCAGTTGGTCGAGAAGATGGGCAACCAGGATCTGGTCAGTCTTTCCAAGGGTCTTTTCTACTCGAGCACACATGTCATTGGCGTTGGTCTCCGTGGCGAACGCCCCGAGCGCATTGGTGACAAGTGCTGGTTGTACTTCCCTGAGGACAACTGCCCCTTCTATCGCGCCACCATCTTCTCCAACTACTCGCCCTACAACCAGCCCGAGGCCAGCAAGAAGCTGCCCACTCTCTATCTCGCCGACGGCAGCAAGCCCGAATCCACCGAGGCCAAGGACGGCCCTTACTGGTCCATCATGCTGGAAGTGTCAGAGTCCTCCATGAAGCCTGTTGACCAGGAGAAGCTCTTGGAGCAGTGCATCCAGGGTCTCATCAATACGGACATGATTAAGCCTGAAGATGAGATCGTCTCCACTTATCACCGCCGCTTCAAACACGGCTACCCCACCCCCTCTCTTGAGCGAGAAGGCGTCCTCAAGGAACTCCTCCCCAAACTCCAGGATCTCGAGATCTACTCCCGCGGCCGCTTCGGTAGCTGGAGATACGAGGTCGGCAACCAGGACCACTCCTTCATGTTGGGCGTTGAAGCTGCCGACAACATTGTCAACGGCGCTGTCGAGCTCACGCTCAACTACCCCGACTTTGTCAACAGTCGCCGCAATGAGGAGCGTCGTCTGGCCCAGTCCTTCGATTTTGCCTCCAAGCCCACCGCCAACGGCACCGCACTTCCTACGCATAGCAAGTAAGGTGGTGTCGATGGTGGACAACTGTTTTCTTCGTTTGCGACCTTTTTTTTTTTCCTTTTGCCGGGCAGCGTAAGAGAACCAATGCGTGACCTAATATGAGGAGGCACGTTCAGATGTGTAGAACAGCTTTGGCTAAGCATATAAGACCACCTGGGAGTTAATACGTTGTCGAATTGGGGGATAAAACCTTGGCGTCGTCCCCACCGTATCGGTGAAGCATCGTACGCAGGTGCAGCAGGCTAGGCCTCGTGAAGCATCATTTACCAGGAATGCCTATATAGAACAAAGATACATGTTGACTTCTCTGTCCGCAATCTGAATCGCCCTCCAGAACATACGTGATACTGTTGAATTGACAAGACACCGCAACTACTGTCGCGATATACATTACTTGTCGGGTTTCGGAAGAACAGGACAGAGTTCTCGCCGCCACTGTAACCCTCGAGGACTGAGCTGTGCTCTCTTACCCTCTCAGCACGAGTCGAGGACAACTTCCTTCGGGTAGCACACGAAAGCTGCGCCATTATAGATGGTTCTAAGTGAGGGCGCACCTGTTCTTGATGATGGTTATCCATAACGGGATCACATAATCCGTACCAAGGTAGAAACTTTTAGGTAGGTATTGCTGGAGGTGCACGTACGTACGTACCTTACCTACGGTGCCTACCTAAGGTACCTTTGCAGGCGCGAAATGCACACGCCTCATTATCACCTGTGCTCAATCAAGACATTCACCTCCGTCACAGCAGCAGCAGCAGCCTCTGCGACGAGTTTGCGTAAGAGTTCTCTGTGTTGTTGGGCGACTCGTGCTTATGATTTCGCGCGGCAGAACTGAAAGCTGCGGTTCCTGAGGCGTCCGTCAATGGCGGCCGGCAGCCTCATCTCCTGTCTTCCACAGTCGACTTGGACGTGCCGTAAATTAGCGCCACTTCTGTCACCTTGAGCACTAATCAAACGTACCTAAGGCACCTAGGTAGGCACCTGTTAACTACCTACCTACTTTACCTATCACCTACCACATCAGTGCGTAGGTACTGCGTAGCCTCGCGGTTCACCACCGCGGGACCTACCCTGGTTCGCCATCCAGCGCATCCGCCCGCAATCACCGCACATTCGCAGACGAGCAAAAGACTCGTCTCACCACCATCGCATCGCGCGTCGAATTACACTACAACTCGCGCTGGCGCTGACCCAGGTCCTTCTCTCCCGCCAACTGTGACATGGACTGGAGCGCCTAGCTGATGCCTCCGACGCCCAAACCTGTTTGCTCAGCACCAATCCCGTCCTCCGCGACTACCAGGGCCCCCCCGACCGTGCTGGTGGCCATATACAGAAACCCATAAGCTGGTATCCCAAAATTCAAAGCCCCCACCATCACCAGCACCTGCGACGTCGCACTTGGCCTCCAAGCTGTTGCGTTTTGTGTGTTGTGTTGTTGTTGTTGTTGTTGTTGTTGTGTGTTGTGTTGCTGTGGGTTTTTTACTTTGGCTTGTGCCTATGACTGACCTCAATGATGGACGGCACTGCGATCGTGTCGGATGACCATTTCGACCCGCCATCCCGCCTGTTTGAACGTCTTCGCCAGATCGCTGGCTATACCTGGGACGAGTCTCGCCTTCCCTTTCACACGTCCTACGACATATGGTGCGTCCCCGTGCAACGGAATCGCTAGTATCTGAAGTCTAGCTACGAAGCAGTCACTGACTTGTGCTTCACAGGCACGTATGCGGTACTAGATTCGTGTCACTCTACCAGCCCTCCTCATCCCACCTAGCCTCGAGCCCCGGCTCGACCGCGAGGCTACAATCCGGTCGACCCTCACCCTCGGAACACACGAGCTCTTCGAGTCTTCAGTCAGGCCTTCCCAGCGATACGGGCAGTGACTTCTCTGCCACATCTCCTCCGGCGAACTCTGCAAGTGCCGCCGAGATTTCGTACATCGAAGAGCCTGTCGTCGCTCGTGTATCATATCATGTGCTGCGCGAAGAACGAGCGTTTCACATCGCCAAGAACCTGTTCGCAACGGCTGACCCGAACGGCCATCATATTGTCAAGCCTCTCGAACTTATTCGTCTCGCACCACACCCCGGTGACCGCGGTTCCACAGTGGTCGCCATCTACCAGCACCCAGGCCAGAACTACCTGTTTGATCTGATTGATCTTGGGCCTGCCTTTTACAAGGCCAGGAAGGTGGAAGACAGATATGAGGCGTACCGCAGGGATGACTTCCGTCTGAAGCCGCCAATCGGCTTACAATACTTCCTCGACTTCGCAATCGGCGCCAGCCAGTGTTTGGAGATACTCCACTACGGACAAGTCATCACTCACGGAGAGATCCGACCAGATGCTTTTCATTTCAACATCGAAACGAACTCGGTGAAGCTGATCAACTTCGGCACTGGCACAAGGTCTTTCGAGGGGGGCCTGTCCAGCACGTCGTGGTCGAGTTTGTCGAAAGAGCTTGGTGCCAAGAACAAACTTCTATACATCAGCCCGGAGCAGACGGGTCGTATGCCCGCAGAGCCCGACAGTCGTACCGACATTTACTCTCTTGGTGTTGTGTTCTGGACTCTGCTCACACAGCAGCCCGTGTTTGACGGTGAATCACCGTTGGACATAGTGCAGGGCGTCCTCGGTCGAAGAATTCCAAACGTATCTCAGGTTCGACTCGACATACCTGATGTCATCGGACGCATTATACAAAAATGCACAGCCAAGAACGTCGCAGACCGTTACCATTCGGCCAGCGGGCTGAAGCACGATCTTCTCAAAGTGCAACAGTTCTTGACGGACGGAGACTGGCTGGCGCTCAAAGAGTGGAAAATAGGCGAGAAGGACATTTCGTCCTTTTTCATCCTACCGAGTATGATGATCGGCCGCCAGAAGGAGCGAGCAGAGGTGATACGGGTGATTGAACGCGTCGCGAAGAGTCATTCGATGAACCAAAAATCAGCAAATAACCGATTCTCTGACGGATCCCAGCTATCGGTCGAACTCCCGGACTGCGCCGATGTATCTAGCGAAGGTGCAAGCTCAGCCGAGGGCACCACACGCCGCAGCGGATCGTTCACGCACACCACGCCGTCTGAGGCCAGGTTATCAAAAGCCAGCTTCGTCCCGTCTATTCTTTCTGATGCCCAGACATTTTCGGGCGACACGATCGCATCGTCCAACTCCGGGCCTTTTGCACGAATGACGAGGCCATGGGAACGACATCAGTCTGTGTCTATCGAGACCAGAAGCCTGGCAGACAGCATCGGTACACCAACGGAGAGCAACCGGCACAGCGCTATAGAGTCGTCGTCGTCTAGCCTCTCTCGCCAACTTGGGTCGGCCAAGTTTCGTAGGCGCGGCCACTGCGAGATCGTCCTGGTAGAAGGCGCCGGAGGGCTCGGGAAGAGCTGCCTGTACCAGTCCATTCTGGCAGAAGCCAGGCGTCGAGGCTATTGCGCCACGGCGAAGTTCGACACGGCTCGCCGAACCGCGTTCGGCCCGCTCCTCAAGCTACTCTCGTCATTGTTCAAACAATTTTTTGGGGAGCGCAACGCCGACACACCCTTTCATCAAGCCTTGAAGCAGTATGTCCGGCCTGTGTGGCCGACATTACACAAAGTGCTCGGATTACCAGACTTTCTCATTGGCGCCCTCGACAACCCGCCACTGCGGTCAGCCTCGATTACCCAAGGCGTTACGCAGAGTCGCAATATCAGGGCGGGGCTGAAGAGGCGTGGTTCGTCGCCCGGAAGCTCACCTGGCCGCCTGGCAAAACCCACCGTTATCTCGTCGCAGGCCTCCCAAGACTTCTTGAGAGCAGGCGGCGCTACGAAAACGATGCGCCTGATGAACACATTTCTAGACGTGTTGCGAATGTTTACGTCGCATAAGTTCATCTGTTTCGTGCTGGACGATCTTCACTTCGCTGATGATGAATCTATGGAGCTGATCACGCAGATAATTGGCGCCCGCATGAAGATGGTTGTCATCGTAACTTACCGACCTGAGGAATTGTCTCCCGAGCGGGTCCAGTCCATCATTCAACCCCCCGAAGCCGAAGGTGGCATTGTCCGAAGCCTCGAATGTTTCTTGGTGCTCAGCTAACACTCTGCAGAATTTCTCCGTTCGGGCGGGCCCATTGTGACCCGCATCCGACTCTCCCCCCTGGGCGAAGAGGAAATTATTCAGTATGTCTCGACAACCCTTTGCCGGCCCAAGGAAGAGGTGCTTCCCCTAGCCATCGTTATACAATCAAAGACGGCCGGTAATCCGTTCTATATGCGGGAAATGCTCAGCGCGTGTTACCGCAAGAAGTGCATATGGTATGATTACCGAGACAGCAATTGGCACTTTGACCTGGACAGGTTGTTTGAGCATTTTCAGGGTGAAAGCGACTACGACATTCTCGACACCGGGTTCATCACTCGGAGGTTAAACGAGCTACCTCCGTCTTCCAGAGCAATACTTGCCTGGGCTGCTCTTCTAGGATCATCCTTTTCTTTCGAACTCATTTCCAGGCTTTTGAGCGGCGAATTTCAGTATGAGGACGACGACGAGACGACGTGCTCCGGACGCGACAACGAGCAATACCATGCTTCATACTCCCAGCAGGAGGCGATTAACGGACTGCAAGCCGCGGTCCAGGCTTACATCATTGTCCCCAGCGAGACAGATGACAGATTCCGTTTTGCTCACGACAGGTTCATCCAAGCATCGGCGGCGCTCAAGGAGTGTAACGCTCGGAAAATGCACTTCGTCATTGCTCAGACGCTCCTGAAGTATTATTCTGCCGACCCCAGGGCAAGAGACAATACTGCTTCTCATATCTGCGAGTCTGTCGATATTATTAAACGGCGAATTGCCCTCCGGCAGCCGTATCGAAAACTACTGTTCAGTTGCGCACAATCGGCTGTCGAGAACTGTGCTCGCCCTACCGCCTCCAAGTTCTACAGCACGGCAGTCGCACTCTTGCAACCCGATCCCTGGAACGATGACTTTGATGATGCCTCATACGATGAGACCATGCAGCTACACCTCCGCGCAGCTGAGTGCTACCTCTACATGGGCAACCACTCCGCGGCGAACGCCCTCCTAGAGACGGTCTTCAAGTGCGCTCGAAGCCCGCTGGACAAAGCGCCGGCCTATGTCTTGCAGTCTAGAACCCTGGCGCAAAGTGGAAATGCCCAGGGCGCCTTAGCCTCGCTTGAGGATTGCTTGCGTGCTCTGGACGTCGACTTTGACGCCAACCCTACATTTGAACAGTGCGACGTCCAATTTGAGAAGGTGTCAGTCAGGATCCAGAGCATGGACAAGAACGAGCTGCTCAACCCCGCACAATCACTTGACCCAAGTCTACCATCGATCGGCGCCGTCCTGGCGGAGACTGTTAGTGCCGCATGGTGGAGCGATTACCTGCGGTTCTACCACCTATCCCTCGTCATGCTCGACCTCCATCTTACCCACGGGGCCTTCCCCCAGTCTGGCATGGCTTTTCTCCATCTGGGCCTGATTGCTCTCGCTAGATTCAACATGGTGAGCTTCGCGGTGGAAGTTGGCAACGTTTGCATCGAGTTACTTGACCGATATAGAGATCCCTTCTCCATGGCTAGAGGCTACATGCTGTATGCGAATTTCATCGGACACGTCCAGATTCCCGTGGCGGTGGCTTTGAGCCACCTGGAAGGCTCGGTGGAATATGCCGCGGCGGCCGGAGACAGGATCTCATCCATTCTTAGTTTTGGACTGGCGGCACAACTCAAGTTCTTTTCCAGCGAGAACTGCTCGGACCTGGAGGCGTTTTGCCAGTATGGTTGTGAGGAAATACCCAACTGGCACCAGGACACCAGAGGTGGGACTCTCCTCATCTCGATCCGCCAAGCTTGTCGAGCATTGCAGGGCAAGACCCGGACCACCGAGCCTCTGGAAGTGATGACGGACGACCAGCACAACTCAGCTAGCTACAAATCTTGGCTTTCGGCCAACACGCGAAACGGCAACCGCTCCATTCTGTGGTACGAGAGCATCGAAATCGTACCCCTCTTCATCTACGGCCACTACGACAGGGCAATCGAGGTCGGACAAAGGTGCTACGAGAGTCTCCAGAATCTTTGGTCCGCTCGTAACAGCAGACTTGTGATGTTCTTTTACGGTTTGGCTCTTGCGGGACGCATGCTTCGCCAGCTGAATGATCCCCGATTGGATCCTACGAGCATGGTAGGCGAGACTAAAACCGTCGTAGATCAACTGCGCGAGCTGGTCAAGCGAATCAGAGAGTGGGAGGTGTACACCGACGTCAATTACCTCTCCTGGTCCAAGATTCTGGAGGCCCAGATCGATGAGTTGAACCAAGACTATGGTGGCGCCGTCAAGTCTTACGAGGAAGCGTTGGACAGTGCAGAAGAGCACAACTACCTGTTCGAGGCAGCATTGGGTAACACTCTTATGGCCGGCACACTTGTCAGGCGCAAGGCTCGAAGGTTAGCTCGCTCGGCTTTCAGAGATGCTGTCGCCCTCTATCGGCAATTCGGGGCTGTCGCTGTGGCCGATCGTCTAGAAGAGGAGCACGCCATCTTGCTGCACAGCCCGGCACGGAACCCAAGGACGACGGATGCCGCAGTGCAGACCGAGTTCGCCGGCGACAGCGGGGCGGTGGACTATCGCGCCGTCGAGGGAGAAGAGGTATCCGACACCCTACAACAAGTCAACCACACAGCCATTGCGGACATCAAGGGCGAACGTATCGGGGCATGGCGCGGTTCGATGCATGAGCACAACGAACCGGGTGCGGGTCTACCTGCGCTCGACATGATTGACCTTCATGCAATCCTTCTCTCGTCTCAAGTCATATCAGGAGTTCTTCGTGTCGACGAGCTGCTGAAGACAATGTGTGACGTTATATTACAGACGTGTGGCGGCTCAGCTACGCTCGCCGCCATCGTGGTTCAGGACTCGGATGAATCGGGATGGTCTCTGGCGGCCAGCGGTGATCCCGAAAGGGGGGCATCAGCACATATTCCCGGCCTACCACTGGCTGGCACATCCCTCGTCGCAGAAAACGTAATCCTGTACTGCACCCGGTTTCGTGAGGCTGTGTTCATCCCCGACATCATCAGCGACGAGCGGTTCGGCAACGTCAGCGAGGCCTGGCTGCAGCGGAACGTCCTTAGCAAAGCCATCATCGCCATTCCCATATGCCACGGATCCAAACCGCTGCTCGGGGTCCTTTATCTTGAGGGTGAGCCTGGGTCCTTCACGGACCGTAACGTTTCTGTGCTACAGCTGCTGGTGAACCAAATCGGCATCAGTTACTCCAACGCCCTGGCGATGAAGGCTGTCGAAAAGGTTTCGGCCGAAAATGTTTCCATGGTCGCTCTCCAGAAGCGCGCCCTTGCCAAAGCTCTAGAGGCGGAGACCAAGGCCAAGCACGCGGAAGCCGAGGCCAAGCGTAATGTCAAGTTGGCTGAAGAGGCTGCAAAGGCCAAATCAATATTCTTGGCCAACGTATCACACGAATTACGAACGCCGCTCAACGGCGTCATAGGCAACTCGGAATTGCTCAGAGATAGTGACCTGGATAAGGATCAGCAGGAGATGGCCGATTCCATAAGAGTGTCGGCCGACTTGTTGCTGACCGTGATCAACGATATTCTCGACTTTTCCAGGATGGAAGCCGATAAAATGAAGTTATATGTCATTGCTTTCAACCCGGAAGAGATGGTCCGGGAAGTCGTTCGCGCGGTTTCGTACAGCAACAAACAAAAGGCGCAGCGGAGAAACGTCAGCATAATCCAAGACATCAGATTACCACCCATGCTCATCTATGGAGATCCCATTAGACTGCATCAAGTCCTAGGCAACCTCATCAACAACAGCTTGAAGTTCACGGAGGACGGGTCCATCACCATTGGGGCCCGGGTCGACTCGGAGACCAAGGACAAAGCGACGCTGTCTTTCACCGTTCAAGATACGGGCATCGGCATTCCTCAGCAACAACTCGTCAAGCTTTTCCAGCCCTTCAGCCAGGCAGACACTAGCACGGCGCGCAAGTACGGCGGTAGTGGTCTGGGACTCAGCATCTGCAAGTCGCTGATCGAGACAATGATGAAGGGCAAGATCGAGCTCGACAGCCAAGAGGGTATCGGGACCACAGCCCGCTTTTCCGTCACGTTTGACAAGGCCAAGTCAGATGTATCTGCTGGGGATGCGCAACAACTCAAATCACCGGCGCCTACCGAACACTCCGCATCGCCCGTTTCGATGCGGCTATCATCTCCGAACCTTTTTCTGGACCTAACCACCATACCGAAGGACAAGATCAGGATCTGCGTAGCCGAAGACAACCCCATCAACCAAAAGATTGCCATTCAATACGCGGTACGGCTCGGGTACACGACGGTGGACGCGTATGAAAACGGATTGAAGGCTGTGGAGGGTCTCCGGCAGAAGGCCAAAGAAGGCCGACCCTACCACGTCGTTCTCATGGACGTGCAGATGCCGATACTCGACGGCTACGACGCGACTAAACTGATCAGAAAAGACTCCATCGACGTCGTACGCAAAGTTTTGGTGATTGCCATGACGGCGTCCGCCATTCAGGGGGATCGAGAAAAGTGCTTGGCGGCGGGAATGAACGACTACTTGGCGAAGCCTGTTCGGTCCGATGTGCTCAAGAAGAAGCTGGATGCTTATGTTAGCCCTCAAGCGGCTGCTGTAAGCGACAATCCAGTACCGTTTCCATAGTTGACGAGCTGACCGCCGCCCAGAGCATACCCTCCCAGCCTGACCCATTACACATTGGCACCACATCAGTGATCCGTTCCAACATGGAAATAAACGGTGCGGTGGCCAACCTCGCTTTGCCGGCCTTCGATAATCCTGCATACTCTAAGCCTTCAACTAGTGGTGCTCCCAGTCGTGCTTCCAGCAGCGACGGCAGTCTCGCTGTCGACGTTGGCTCGATGGTCGAGACGTCGTCTCAACTAGCACAGAAGAGAACATCTCGAAAACTGATCAAACAGCGAAACAACAGCGATTCTTTGCCGGCTGACAAATCGCGAGGTGTCCTAACCAAAAAGCCACCGCAGCGCCAGGGCGCAGCGTCGCCGACGGATGGCGATGCTGCACGAGAGAACAAATCATACAACCACAATACGAGCATGAACACATAGGCCGGTGAACCCCAAACGCTTTTAGGCCGAGCCTACAGAGTCTGGGCTTACGAGCAGGAATGGCACAGGAAGTGGGGCCTGTGAGATTCTCCGGGCATGATATGCGACTGGGGATAGAAAACCAAATAACATGTTGTTATAACGATGATCATTTGTTTCGATGCGTTTGGCATGTCATGTGTAGCGGGGCGGCGCCCTGTTTTTGGATTTCGCATTGGTATTCTTGCACTTGGGAGTGAGATGTGCTTCCTGGGACGCGGAGATGGAAAAACGCGCCTTGGCAAAGGGAGCATCTGCGTGGTGTTCTGTGCTCAGTCATTCGAATCGGCAGCGTTCAACAAGAAATACCACGATCCAATATACGTGTCCGCAAGGTCTGCTTTTCTGTTTGATTTCCGCAGCAGTCAAGGTCGGTCTTTGTTGTCTCCCGCGCCAGTCTGGCGCGAGACCGCGAACCTGCTCGGATACGCAGAGCGCGGTGGCGAGGACTTTGAAGATGTCTGCGCGTGTTTAACTGGTCGATGTATATGCAAATTGGTTGATGCCATTTCCATGTCACGACTCGGAGTGAGACGAAGTTCCTTGGGGTTCGCTCTGGGTTGTGGCATGGGCGTTCAGGCGTAAAGTACGGATATGGAAGAGGAAGAGATGGGGCAAGGGGGAAAAGACGCACCATACCGGCAATGAAACCTCGGGGAACAAATCGACCCAAATTTTAGCACATCATTCTCGGGTCACGAAACGTCAGGAGTCGTTTGTCGTTGGGCACCGATCGGTTTGATCGTGTTGGCCAGGCTCATCTTTCTCGTTCTCTCTTAGTACATGTCAGTCCATCTTCACCCGAACGGCTCGGTGGAATTGTGGATTTTCTCACGGTCAGGCCCCCGCACATTGCCCTCTTTAGTTCCTCTTTAATCAAAATGTCCCCGTCCCATACCCATTCTCATTGCATTGGGCTACCCAGCCTAATTATCACCACTTTACAGGTGAGATTACCGCATGGGGAATGACCTGATAAAACGTGGCAGGCAAGGCCCTCATCCCAGACACGGACTTGGATCAAAAGTCCTTCTCATCGACGACTACCACTTCAAAAGCTCCGAAAGTGAGACTGGAGAAGGCCAGACCACCAAAGGGTGGAGTGTGATGTCGATCGTAACACGGTGAATGGGGTAATTAGCAGGTTGACCGAGCCCATCAGTATAGTATACAAAGTGAGAATGTCTGACAGCCAGATCTGATTGGCAATTCTCGACTCGGCGTGAAACTATGACGTCCTTGTTCATGTACACACAGTTTAGTCTGACCAGAGCTTCTCCAGTCCGCTTGAGTAGGTAGGTACCTACCCGGGACGAGACCTAGGTAGGTACCTAATAAGCGTTTCCGGTATTTTGTTATTCCAGCAACCCTTTTCACTCCTTTTTTAGGGAGGGGTTAATAGCTCGCTTTCTACTATAACTATTAGTAGATATATTGCCCCCTAATGCGAGGTAGTTAGCTAAGCCCGTACGACGCCTCGACAATCCAGAGACGAGCGTCGGGGTAGGAGACAGAGAGGATGGAAGGGGAGGGAGGGCAGGATGTGTGGGTTTGTCCTATACACGGTAGCTTCGCGTCGTGAATGGCGAGCAAATGAGGGGATATTTCCCCGAAAAAGACTGCTGGATCTCATCCCGTGTCCATCCACAAGATAGAATGAAGCTAACCCTCCACACGGCAGAAAAACTCTCTCAGCAAAGGGACTGCTGTCCTTGCTGACCTTCGCAAGATGTCGTCGAGGAGGGACTGCCTTACTTGTGCGGCGACTCACAGATCACAGGATCATCCCATGTCAGACCGATGCTGAATTTGACTTCAACCACCCAACTCTGCCATGCACGTTGGCTGCCATGCACATGCTTTGGGAAAGCCCACGTCGATCAATTGCTACATTGCCCATCCGCATCGCGACCCCGCAGCTTTCCGCCTCACCATGGCTGTATAGGGATCTCATTCCTACGCGGCGATCAACCACGGCTCCGCGCGACACACTTTGCAGGGTTTCTTTTCTCTTATTGTCTTCTTCCTCAGA
This sequence comes from Colletotrichum trifolii, assembly GCA_004367215.1. NCBI lineage: Eukaryota > Fungi > Ascomycota > Sordariomycetes > Glomerellales > Glomerellaceae > Colletotrichum > Colletotrichum trifolii. Next base: position 36,969 of record RYZW01000341.1, read on the forward strand.
GAGTTTAAACTCTGAGACGGGATGGGATGGGCAGCGAAACAAGCACCATTGGATTCCGAGAAATGGGAGGGATGGGATCTGGTCGCAGGAGAAAAGCTGCTTGGATATCCCTGCCTGTTGCCGCGAGAGAAATTCCGCAGTGCACCTGCGGAAATAACAAACGGCAGCACCCCTACTCATGGTAAGCACTATGCCAGCGTCATCTTTCGATTGCGTGCCGCGCCAGCAGTACGTCGTCGTAAGTCATGTCCCACCATCATCGGTGCGAGGTTCAAGCTTCGGCTCTATGGGGCTGGATTGAATCCATCCGCCTGTCCTGCCTCCAGAGCTCGGGGGTGGCGGGCCCGGAATATGTTCAGCCAAGACGTGAATCTTCTGACACAGGATAGCCCGGCCACAACTAACAGCTGGTTTGCGTACAAGGCTGGACGGCAACTTGGAGGGACTCCAATCTGCTATACGTCACATGTAAATAACATGGCCAAATCAATGACGATGAAGAAGAGGCCCGCCAAAGCATCTCGAGAGCCGAAGATCCGCAAGCCTTCCGAGATCGTCAAGCAAAAGCCAGAGGTTACCCAAGGACGAGGTCGACAAGTATTACAACGGCAGCCATGAGATGTCGCTCGAGACTGTGGTTTTCACAACCACAGGCGCGCATATCGACACCACGGATGTTGATACGCCATCAAGCAGATGCCTCGAGACACCCCTTACGCTCTTCTACAGAAAGCTTGAAAGAACGTGGGCTGTTGGACGAGGGAGATGAGATAGTAAATTCGAGGGTTCTTCAAACCCCCCCCCCGGGACTGCCACAATGAAGCTATCAAAGGATTCAGAGTAGGCGACTCCAACTCCAGAGGATGCACGGAAGTTGGAAAGGCACGTTCACAGAGGAACTCCATGCGCCACGTACTTGTAGTCTTTTGGCGAAGTACACGTCGTCAGATGCCCAAGATCAGAAACGCAAATCAAGGGCCCCTTTATGGATATCGGCTGACCTTTTCTTTGATCGTTGGACGGAATTAGGTAGACAGAGCCCGACGAGTGAGTGCGAGTATGTCGTTCCGCCGTACTCGTCATTAGATTTACCCAAACCCTCGGTCGCAGCCCACGCAAGAAAGCTCAAGCAGGCCTGTCGGAGCTTCAACGCTCCCAGGCCGACCGTTGTTGGCTTCCACACTCTTCGGCTCGCGCCCGCCGTGCCCACAGACTCCGTGGACCATCGATCCACTTGCCATCGGGAGCGGCGCAGTCTGGTGTGTTTTGGTACTCTGTACGGTCTGCGATGCTCCTGCCGCCTTCGACAGTACCTGATTTTTTTTTCTGCCTGGGACCATTTCAATCACGTTGTCCCTATCCGTACGGCGAGGACGTATATATCTGTACGCCACCTGCCGTGGTCCACAACTCTGGGCCTGGTCAAAGGGAGCTTAGCAGGACGGTTAAAGACTATACTTTCAAGCCGTTTTGGTTCTTGAACATGTTCAGACGCGTGCCGAACGTGCGCCTTTTGGCGCTCTGAAGTATGTCCGGCGACCAGACAGATCACGCATCTACCCATTACGCCGTCGGCGGCCGGCGCGGGGAGAGTTTGGGTTCGCCCACCTCGCTCTGCGATGAGTTGCGGAAGAATGCCCCATCCCTCCCCTCCTTTGCGGTGTCGTTCAAGTCCAGGTCTACGCAATGCACGAGAGGCTTCTGGGAGCCGAGGAGAGCTTAATCTCTCCTCCTCGAAGCTTCTTTCCCGACTACTTCGGATGACACCTACGTCCATGAAGTGAGCATGCTTTGGACATGACGACACACACACACACACACACACGCGCGCGCGCGCGCGCGCGCTCGGGCTGAGGGGCCGAGTAGACAGCCAACACTATGATCAACTTGTTCTCCCTCGCTCAAAAGGACAGACGTGCACGTCGGGTCTATTTTCGGTAACCTCGCAAGGAATTGACCCAAGTAGTGCTGAGTTTGTCGATGCGAATGGGATGAAACCCTGAGAGGGAAGAAAAGAAAGTTTGGATGGTTGTCCTTCTACCGTGGAATGGCGTATACATCTTCTTGCACGAAGGTGGATGCTTCCAACCATGATATGTCTGGGAACACTTGCATATCTTCTCCTTGCCCGTGCAGCCCCCCGCTTCGCGACACATGAGGTTGAAGGCGAGCTGGCAAGTCTGGTCTGGCTCGGTCTGGATTTGAAGCCGGACTTTTGAACACTTGACCCCGGCAGAAAGTCCCCACCTCTCCGCCGGCACTTTTTGAATTGGTTATGCGTACAGAGTGCTACGTAAGTAGGTAGGTCTTTCATGAGGACATCGTAGTATGTGTCCTGACGCAGTTATTGGCATGAGTAGGTAGGCCCATTGAGCACAAATGTGTAGGAAGTCGAATTAGCGGATATGCGCAGCGGGAAGCTTACCAAGTCATTCACATACGCACGCAACGAGCTCACATAGCTGAAGGCTAGTTGAATTTCCCGGATCTCCTGAGACTACACTTCACTTCTTGTAGCAGTCAGTGACTGCTGATGTTTTCTGACTGTTTCCATAAAATAGAAGTAAAAAGAGGAGAACAAAAAGACGGAGAGAAACTCCACCCAGAACAATCCTCAGTGACGGCCCCAAGAAACTGAACCGTCTTGGAGAAACAGAACGGCCTTAATCGTTGTGATTCGACGCTGGTAGTTTAGCGCCCCCGAAATTCGTTGCCGTTCTCGACTGCGCCATTCTTCCAAGTCATTACACTGGCTCACGTCTTGTCCGTCTCAGGCTCCGACTACTCCTTAATCCAGAAGTACGGTGGCTTGTTCATCACAAGCAATACTCTTCGTCCTCGTTGGCGCCGCCATGCATCGCTACCCGTGCTGTATCCTGGCTACCGCGAAACTCCTTCTTGACCAGGCAGCCCTGGGCTCAGTGAGCTGCAGCCCCGTTCCACGAGTTCGGAGTAGTTCAGCAGAAGCCCACGTCCATGTTCGGCATTAGCTTTGTGAAGGATCGACGTAGCCGTTGAGGCGCCATCCAGTGTCTACGATTTGGGCTTGGTCCATCGCCAAAAGCATTCGCGCTCGGCCCCAACGGCCGGTTGCCGGCGTTTTCGCCTTTCAGGGCGAACGTGAAGGCGTCGGTACATCTCAGCGAGACAAGGCCAGTGTGAAGAGCACACGGTGAACTTTGACCTGGCGCCAGTTGCGTAGTCTGTACGCCTACGTCCGTAAGACACCCGAGACTCTAGATGGCGGGGTCTACTTGACTATCAAAACGTGCTTAACCAGCCCTTTCTATCCTGGTTGTACGTACTGCACAAAGATTAGAAAAGAAACACGTACAAATACATAGTAATGTGATGGATACGCTGAACCGCGTGTGTACCCGCTAGGCGTTATCGATAATGGAAGAAGTGGACAGGTGCGATGGAAGCCAGATGAAACGATGGTGGCTAGGCGTCTTTTGGACTCGGTAACAGTGATCCACAACACAGGTCGATGCCATTCATTGTCCGAGGAAGAGGCGGCAGGGGTATTCTTTTTGGCGGAACGAGACACGACGTTCTGCGAGAAGACCTGACTGTCGACACACATTGGTGCAAATTAGCCCGGTATGGGACGAGATTGCCTCATGTCAATATTGATGGGGACGCCTGCACAGCTGATGTCATTGACCCGCGGTCTTGTCAAGTAAACACATTGACGACGAGTTCTCTCAAACGCTTATATTGATGTGGATTTCAAGGAACGTAGTGCGACGGAGTATACGGACTGTAAGGTTGTATCCGTATGTGGCCACGCGGTAAGGAAGGTAGTGACCATACGTGCATGTACCTGTTGGTTTATCCGGAGGGTAACTGTTGGTTTATCCGGAGGGTAACGCACGCCGTACGTGATCTCGTCGTACGGGTGCAAAAGGGTCTGGTATTCGTTGTTGTTATTGTTACGTTACGTGCCTATGCGTAGGCACGTAAGGCTCTAGATCTACTGTGTGCCATGGCACTCGGCTACGGCTGGCGACGGGTGTCGCCAGGGGGGATGAGGGCATACGGCCACGTATGCCCTACGCCTATGGGGCGTATGGACACGTATGCCGTATGCGTACGGAGGCGTACGCGCCTCAGGCGTTAACGCATGCCTTGTGGCATGGCGTTACTGACACTGGCAACCTTTTCTTTTTGCCGTACGCCTTATACGTCTCTATTTATATGTAAAAGCTAGTACTAAAAACGCTATAATCACGTGCTAAAAATGCTGTTAAAACAGTGTAGATAATAAGTATAAAATAGTGTTAAAAGTGATCCTTTTGCCTTTTACCTAATAATGTTTAAATACTCCTTATTATTTACTTTATTTGAGTTACCTATCCCTCTATTCGAATAGTTATATAGTTTAAATTGATAAATCTCTCTAGGGTATAGTTTGGGGTGTTTTTCGTGAAAGTATTAGTAATGTTATTATTTCTATTAATCTACTGTATTTTATAGAACTCGTAGTACTTATATAATTACCTTAATACTATAATATTAATTATTAAATATTTCTCTTTAGTAATACTAAGTTTTATGAGGTATTTATAGAGTAAGTATAAGTTAGTATAGATAATTATTAGGATATAAGGGAGGTTTTAGTATTTAAGGATCTTCTTAAGTATTATAGTAAGAGTATACATAAAATCTATACTAATTACTATAATATAAATTTCTAAAATAAATATATTCCTAGTAATTTTTTTATTTTTAGTAGAAGAGTAGTAGATAAGGTTATTATAGAGGTTAAACTAGTTATTACTAGTTACTATTTCTTAACTTAAGATTATTACGAATCCTAGTTAAAATAAAAAATTAGTATTATTAGTAAAAAAGCTATTAATAAAAATATAGAAATATATTTTTAAGAGGTTAAGTAGTATAAAATTAAGGTTATAATTAAGGTACTTAATTTATTATTTAAAGTATTTATTTAGAGTAGTAGTATTATTAACTAAAAGTTATTACTTTTATATAGTATATAAAAAGTCGAATAATACCTTAGGTTAGTATATTAAAGTAAAGTATATTCCTTATATATATTATTTAATATATATTTTTTTAAGTATTTTAGGTATAGTATAGGTATTAAGGAATACTAGTTTTTATTTTTAGTATTTTTAGTATAAGTAGAAAGTATCGCTATTAAAGC